>JAODAL010006014.1:0-137769 GCA_025379985.1 Phyllomedusa bahiana | reverse complement strand
AAAGTTTTTGTTACGGTCTCCATGGCAACTGTCTGTCCGCTGCCCAAAAATGCATTGTGGGCATCGTGACGTCACCCAACAACCCGGATGCTGTCATTCAGCGCCGGCTGTCTGGTAGGAGACCGGTACCGGCGCTGAGCGCCGTTACTGCGCCGGAATCGGCGGGCAGCAGGAGCTCACACCTGCCGCCCGCAGCCGCGATGTCGCGACCACGATGTCGTGACAAAGGGGGGGTTAATCCCCCGCGGCCGGAGCTCCCACCGGCCGTGGGGGATGCGGCAAGATGCCAGCGGTAAAATACCGCTGGTTCCATGCCGCGATCTTGCACGCTCCGCCTGTGAGCGCGCAAGATCCGCTTGACGTATTCATACGGCAATTTGCGGGAACCCCTACCCGACATTGCAGTATGAGTACGACAAATGTCGGTAAGGGGTTAAAGGGGTTGTCTCGCTACAAAGAATAACTTTCAAAATGTAGGGAACACTAAATGAAGACGTTTTCCAAGTATATTGCTTCGTTCATCTTTTTTTGTTAAGGAGCTACAAGTGATTTTATCACCTTCTGTGGTCTCTCTGGTTCCCCAAGTGACCGACCTGTGTACTCTTTATCCCCTGCTGATTGTTCTATCTGATAGCAGGGAGTGACGTCATCACACAGGTTGCAGCAGCACAGAACTCTGGACAGTGAGAGCTTGTGTGTTATCTGATCTTTCAGACAAAAGACTAAGGGCATGTCCCCACTGCACCGGTTTGCGGACGGTTTTTCAGGAGGTTTGCGGTTTTGCAGACCATCTGAAAAACTGGCCTCAAACGAGCACAACGGGGCTCTATGGAAAACCCGTGCATCATGCACCACTGCATGGGTTTTCCGCCCGGCGGTTTTTCCGCCTACGGGCCGCCCGAGATACATTCTACATGCACATTCTTCGGTCTGGTTTTTGGACAGAATATGTGCATGTGAATAGGAAGGGGGAGGGCTTTTCTCCCCTAATTACTCTACTGTTTACATTAGCTCAGCAGCTTCTCCAGACCTCAGAGAAGGTAATTTATCTAATCTAGACTGATAAACAGAGAAGTCTGAATACACAGAGCTCATATGCTAATTACAGACAGCTTGACCAGGAAGTGACCGAGCAAAACAGCATTATTTCATTCATGCATCCTATAAAACTTTGAGATGAGACAACCCCTTTAAGTACTGAGTTGTATGCAAGTCGGATGTTTGTAACTCGGGGACGGCCTGTGTTGTAATTGCAATCTTCCATGTTACAGTTCTCAGATGCCACATGAAAAAGCCAGACTTCACTTAGATACTGAATTGTTTCCAGCAGTACAAACCCCCAACCCTAAGATACATACAGAACTATGCAAAAGTATTCGGCAGGTGTGGAAAAAATGCAGTAAAGAAGCTCTCATGTATAAAAGTGATAGTAGCTTCTTTTTATCTATTAACAAAATGCAAAGAAACAAAGAGAAATCGAAATCCAACAATATTTGGGGTGACCACTCTTTGCCTGTTCTTCTAGGGACACTTGCCGTATTGTACATTGTGGAACAACAAGAAAATATAAGTACTACAGCGCTAAAGGAGAATGGAGGGCGCTCACTCGCTAAACTCGCTCCATACACGGCAGGTGCCGGCTATTTGATTCTAGAGGTCGGAATCGGAGATTACACCAATCCCGACCTTTTAACCATTTAGATGCTGCGGTAAATGGGAACACAACTCGGTGTCTAGATGATAACACAATGAGGTTGTGGTCCGTTTTGGCTCCAATCGTTTGGTGCCATTTGGTTGCCACAGCAGCGCAGGGCCTAATGAAGACCTAAATGCCACAGCATAGCTAGCTTTTATACCCCTCTGATCCTTTTTGTACACTGTGTTTTGGCATTTATGGGTCCAAAAAATGTCTTCCATTTTATATCCGGACCGGTGCCGATCATTCCTTGCAATATTTCTTGGGACGTGGATCTGTGCATGGATGGTAATGGAGGACTTTACACTGCTGTGAGTTAGGTGAGCTGACTTTTTCTATTTGCCTAATGAAGACCTCCATGGCTGCCATGTTTGTACTACTATTACACCCTATTACTCTAGGAAAACAGGCCCCTAAAAGTCTCTGTTCTATGGGAGATCTGAGTACGGCCAAACATTCCACTCCCTTGTACTGGGAACTCCCATAGAACAGAATGGGAACACAGCGCTCCCCTGTACTGGGAACTCCCGTTGAGCAGAATGCAAAACACAGCGCTCCCCTGTCCTGGGAACTCCCATAGAACAGAATGGAAAACATAGCGCTCCCCTGTACTGGGAACTCCCATAGAACAGAATGGAGAACACAGCGCTCCCCTGTACTGGGACCTCCTATAGAGGAGAATGGAGAACACAGCGCTCCCATGTACTGGGAACTCCCATAGAACAGAATGGAGAACACAGCGCTCCCCTGTACTGGGAACTCCCATAGAACAGAATGGAGAACACAGCGCTCCCCTGTAATGGGAACTCCCATAGAACAGAATGGAGAACACAGCGCTCCCCTGTACTGGGAACTCCTATAGAGGAGAATGGAGAACACAGTGCTCCCCTGTACTGGGAACTCCTATAGAGGAGAATGGAGAACACAGCGCTACCCTGTACTGGGACCTCACATATAACAGAATAGAGAACACAGCGCTCCCCTGTACTGGGAACTCCCATAGAGCAGAATGGAGAGCACAGCGCTCTCCTGTACTGGGAACTGCCATAGAACACAATGGAGAACACAGCGCTCCCCTGTACTGGGAACTCCCATAGAACAGAATGGAGAACACAGCGCTCCCCTGTACTGGGAACTTCCATAGAACAGAATAGAGAACACAGCGCTCCCCTGTACTGGGAACTCCCATAGAACAGAATGGAAAACACAGCGCTCCCCTATACCGGGAACTCCAATAGAACAGAATGGAAAGTCGTGCGCAAGCATGACCGGATCTCTATTCTTACAAGATACTTTTGGAGGTCCGTTTCTGAGATAGGAGCGGGTCCCAGAGGTGGAATGGCTTTGATGACATATATCATGGGCGAGATAGAAGCACCCCTTTAATGCTTACACTTATGTTTTAGTGCTGAATAGTGGGACAAACCCTTTAACTCCTTCAGGATGGAACCCAATGATTGGAGCCGCTGATTTCATGTCTGGGCTGCAAATATTTCTGCAATAGATGCTGAACAGAAAAAGGTGGTAGAAATTTCGCAAGAGCGCTTTGTAGTTTTACAGCTCGGCCGGGAGCACCTTTGATGTGCATGATATAAGAGCGAGAGATGTTTCCTTTACATGGGAGTGTCTGCACACAACGCTTTCTTCTGTAGCTTGAAAATCAAAGATGTTTTTGCAAAGATGGGCACTTGTCTGATATCAGCTAACGTCAGGGGCCACTGCACATGGCTGCAATTACCTGCTGCTCCTCCTATGGTGGGCAATGTTTAAAAATGAAAAGAAAATTCAAGCATTTCGCTGAGCTGTGTATGTGCTACGGAGGGCAGTGCATATATTACAAAATCCCAAAATCAAGAGTTCCTGTTCATAAAAAAAGCGATCCATTCTGATGGGATAGAGGTCTTCCCTCTACTCTGTGTAGCTCATTAGGGAGAGGCACCATGTAAGTGTGTGGAGACCTATACACCAAGCGTTGCTGGGGCTCCCAATCTAAGATGACGCCCGCTCCCTATGCTGCCGCTGCCACCTCTGCCAAGCACTGGCGGAGTCCTACATGGAAAGTGGAGAGCTGCATCTACCTCAGGAAGGAACCCCCGAAAGCATCAGCTCAGAATGGAGAGCTGGTCACACCTGCGCACGACTCTCCATTCTGTTTCTATGAATTTCCCAGTACAGGGGAGTGCTGTGTTCTCCATTCTGTTCTATGTTCCCAGTACACGGGAGCAATGGTTCTCCCCCATTCTGTTCTATTGGAATTCCAGTTAACAGGGGAGTCGCTGTGTTCTCCATTCTGTTCTATGGGAGTTCCCAGTACGGGGGGAGCGTTTGTTCTCCATTTGTTCTTTTTAGGAGTTTCCCAGTACAGGGGAGCGCTGTGTTCTCCATTTTGTTCTATGGGAGTTCCCAGTAAAGAGGAGCGCTGTGTTCTCCATTCTGTTCTATGGGAGTTCCCATTTACAGGGAGCGCTGTGTTCTCCATTTTGTTTCTATGGGAGTTCCCAGTAAAGAGGAGCGCTGTGTTCTCCATTCTGTTCTATGGAAGTTCCCAGAACAGGGGAGCACTGTGTTTCCATTCTCTTCTATGGGAGTTCCCAGTACAGGGCAGCGCTGCGTTTTCCATTCTGTTCTATGGGAGTTCCAGTACAGGGGAGCGCTGTTTTCTCCATTCTGTTCTATGGGAGTTCCCAGTCCAGGGGAGCGCTGTTTTCTACATTCTGTTCTATGGGAGTTCCGGGTACAGGGAGCGCGTGTTTTTCCATTCTGTTCTATGGGAGTTCCCAGTACAGGGCAGCGCTGCGTTTTCCATCCTGTTCTATGGGAGTTTTGAGTAGTGCCGAACATTCCACTCCTCTGTACTGGGAACTCCCATAAAACAGAATGGAGAGTTGTATACGACCAGCTTTTCATTCTGCTTCAAAACGTTCAGGAGCACCAGACGTGGGACCCCCACCTATCAGACTTTGATGGCATATCCTAGCAATATGCCTTAAAAGTCTTAAACCTATATAAAGGATGGAACGACTTCAAAATGCACATTGCCATTACTACTACTCACACTCGAATTAATTAAGTGGTGGCCAAAAGTATTGGCACCCCTGCAATTCTGTCAGATAATACTCAGTTTCTTCCTGAAAATGATTGCAATCACAAATTCTTTGGTATTATTATCTTCATTATTTTGCTTGCAATGAAAAACACAAAAGAGAATGAAAACAAAAATCAAATCTTTTGGATCATTTCACCCCAAAACTTCAAAAATGGGCCGGAAAAATTTATTGGCCCCCTCAGCGTAATACTTGGTAGCACAACCTTTACCCAAAAAATAACTGTAAACCCACCCTTCCGGAAAACCATCAATGAGTTTCCTTACAAGGCTCTGCTGGAATTTTAGACCATTCTTCTTTGGCAAACTGCTCCAGGTCCCTGAGATTTGAAGGGCGCCTTCTCCAAGCTGCCATTGTGAGATCTCTCCACAGGTGTTCTATGGGATTCAGGTTGGACTCTTGCTGCCACTTTAGAAGTCTCCAGTGCTTTCTCTCCAACCTTTTTCTAGTGCTTTTTGAAGTGTGTTTTGGTCATTGTCTGCTGGAAGACCCCTGACCCTCTGAGGGAGACCAGCTTTCTCACACTTCAGAACTTCATAATGCCATGAAACCGCCAGCAGCCCAGTGCCAGAGGCAGCAAAGAAACCCAAAAACATCCGGACCCTCCGCCATGTTTGACTGTAGGACCGTGTTCTCTTCATTGAACGCCTCTTTTTTCCTGTAAACTCTATGTTATGCCTTTTCCCAAAAAGCTCTACTTTTGTCTCATCTGACCAGAGAACATTCTTCCAAAACTTTTTAGGCTTTCTCAGGTAAGTTTGGGCAAAACTCCAGCTCGGCTTTTTTATGTCATCGGGTAAGAAGTGGGGCCCTTCCTGGGTATCTACCATGCAGTCCCTTTTCTTAGGACGCCGGCGGATAGTACGGGCTGACACTGTTGTACCCTCGGACTGCAGGCAGCTTGAATTGTTTGGATGTTAGTCGAGGGTTCTTTTTCCACCATCCGCACAATCTTGCGTTGAAATCTCGTCAATTTTTCTTTTCCGTCCACATCTAGGGAGGTTAGCCACAGTGCCAGGGGGAGGTTAGCCACAGTGCCAGGGGGAGGTTAGCCACAGTGCCAGGGGGAGGTTAGCCACAGTGCCATGGGGAGGTTAGCCACAGTGCCAGGGGGAGGTTAGCACAGGGGCCATGGGAGGTTAGCCACAGGGGCCCATGGGGAGGTTAGCCACAGTGCCCATGGGTAGGTTAGCCACAGTGCCATGGGGGTTAGCCACAGTGCCACGGGGAGGTTAGCCACAGTGCCACGGGCTCCGTCCACATCTTGGGAGGTTAGCCACAGTGCCATAGGGAGGTTAGCCACAGTGCCATAGGGAGGTTAGCCACAGTGCCATGGGCTCCGTCCACATCTTGGGAGGTTAGCCACAGTGCCATAGGGAGGTTAGCCACAGTGCCAGGGGCTCCATCCACATCTAGGGAGGTTAGCCACAGTCCCATGGGCTCCGTCACATCTAGGAGGTTAGCCACAGGGGCCATGGGGGGGTTTTAGCACAGTGCCATAGGGAGGTTAGCCCAGTGCCATAGGGAGGTTAGCCACAGTGCCATGGGGAGGTTAGCCACAGTGCCATGGGGAGGTTAGCCAAGTGCCATGGGGGGTTTAAAGCCACAGTGCCATAGGGAGGTTAGCCACAGTGCCTTTGGGGAGGTTAGCCACAGTGCCATAGGGAGGTTAGCCACAGTGCCATAGGGAGGTTAGCCAACAGTGCCTTTGGGGAGGTTAGCCACAGTGCCATAGGGAGGTTAGTCACAGTGCCATAGGGGGGGTTAGCCACAGTGCCATGGGGCGGATAGCCACAGTCCCATGGGGAGGTTACCACAGTGCCAGGGGCTTTACATCTAGGGAGGTTAGCCACAGTGCCATGGGGCTTTACATCTAGGAGGTTAGCCACAGTGCCATGGGTTTTACACTTCTTGATGACACTGTGCAGGTGAACACAGGAACATTCAGGTCTTGGACTTGTACCTTGAGATTGCTCAGGCTTCCTCACAATTTGGATTCTCAGGTCCTCAGACAGTTTTTTTGGTCTTTTTTTCTTTTCTCCATGCTCAATGTGGTCACACAAGGACACAGGACAGAGATTGAGTCAACTTTAATCCATGTCAACTGGCTGCAAGTGTGATTTAGTTATTGCCAACACCTGTTTGGTGCCACAGGTAAGTTGCAGGTGCTGTTAATTACACAAATTAGAGAAGCATCACATGAATTTTCAAACAGTGCCAATACTTTTGTCCGCCCCCTTTTTTATGTTTGGTGGAATTATATCCAATTTGGCTTTTGACCCATTCTTTTGTGGTTTTCCTTTGAAGACAAATTAAATGAAGACAATAATACCAAAGAATTTGTGATTGCAATAATTTTCAGGAAGAAACTGAGTATTATCCGACAGAATTGCAGGGGTGCCAATACTTTTGGCCACCACTGTAACTACAACACTCAGGATCCCAAATAGATAAGACAGAGGCAGCAATACGAGAAATTCAAGGAAACCTTTGTGATTATTCACTCAATAAACAAGCATCGCTTCAGCCTCTCCATAAGGACATTTTTCAGACATTGGGCCTTATGTACAGTGGGAAAAATAAGCATTTGATGCACTGGCGATATTGCAAGTTTTCCAACCTACAAAGAATGGAGAGGTCTGTTATTTTTATTGTAGCTACTGTGGGGTGTTCGCTCAGAAGTAGTCACTTTTACCACAGACACAGGTTTTTGGTGCAAAACGTAAGCACAAGGGTTATTGTGTCTTGGACATAACCAAAATATCAGCTTTCTTCCGCTTATAAACAGAAACCAAAACAGGGTAACAAAACAGGTAACATGTAACAGTCTCACCAGGTCAGTGGTATAAGTTTTCAGAGGAACTTGTAGGCAACTTTACACTTCCAGCATTATACTCCTCCTCCTTCTTCCTCCAAACACAGCGAGTGGAGTTGATACCAAAAAGTTCTTTGTAAAACAGCAAATGATCTCCAGCTCCTATTCCATTAAAAATATATTATTTTATTGCAATTTTTTAAAATCCATAGCGACCAGCATCAAGCAGCCGACGCGTTTCGGGTGTTCAAACCCTTATTCAAGTGTCTATGGGAGATCACTTGAGTTGCAGCGAAACTTTGTTTGACTGTACCAAAAAGTTCTATCTTGGTCTCCTCTGACCACATGACCTTCACCCGCCTCCTCTGGATCATCCAGATGGTCATTGGTGAACTTCAAACAAGCCTGGACCTGTGCTGGTGAGAGCAGGGGGACCTTGCGTGTCCTGCAGGATTTTAATTCATGACAGTGCAGTGTGTTACTATCAGTAATCTGTGAGACTGTGGTCCCAGCTCTATTCAGCACATTGACCAGCTCCTCCCATGTAGTTCTCGGTTTATTTCCTGACCTCTCTCAGAATCCTCTTTACCCCACGAGGTGAGATCTTGCAGGAGCCCCGGACCGAGGGAGATTGACATCTTGTGTTTCTTCCATTTCCTAATAATTGCTCCAACAGTTGTTGCCTTCCCAAGCCGATTGACTATTGTCCTGTAGCCCAGCCCAGCCTTATGCAGGTCTACAATTTTGTCCCTGGTGTCTTTAGAGAGCTCTTTGGTCTTGGCCATGGTGGAGAGGTTGGAGTGTGATTGAGTCGTGGACAGGTCTTTTATACAGGTAATGAGTTCAAACAGGTACAATTAATACAGGTAATGAGTGCAGAGCAGGAGAGCTTCTTAACCCCTTAACGACCTTGGGCGTATGAGTACGTCCCAGGGCCGCTAAGGGGCTTTGCAGGGGGATCGCTCCGCAAGCGCCCCGCGCCCCCCCCCCCCCCCCCCCCCGCACAGCCGGCGGGTGTTAGTGCCAAATCGCCGCTAACACCCGGCAGTAACAGCGCCGGCGGGTGGCTCCGCCCGCTGCCGCTGTTTTACCCAACAGACGCCGCGGCAAAGATGGCCGCGGCGTCTGATTAACGCCGATCAGTGCCGCGCACCAAATCGGTGCGGTGATCGGCATAAGCGAGCTATGCTGCGCCGATCGATCACCGGGCATTGTGGTGGGGAGCCTTGGGAAGGCTCCCGTCACTTACCCTGGCGGTTTGCCCCACTTCCGTCTGCAGACAGGAAGTGGGGGAAAAACCGCCATCTTTGTACACCCTAATGCATTGCCTATGCAATGCATTAGGTTGTATTAACAATCGCGCCACCTAGTTGGTCCCAAATACCACAGGGGCCCAATGTTAAAAGTAAAAAAAAAAAAAAAGTATTAAAAGTTCAAATCCCCCCCCTTTCCCATTTTTACAAAAAAAAATCATTAAAATAATAAAAAAGTTTTCACATATTTGGTATCGCCACGTCCCGAAAAAAGTCCGATCTATAAAAATATAACATCATTTATTTCCCGTACGCTGAACACCGTAGAAGAAAAAAAATTCCAAACGCCAAAATTGCGTTTTTTGGTCATTTTACGTCACTCAAAAAATGGAATAAAAGTGATCAAAAAAGTCGCATGCACTCCAAACTGCTAGCGATAAAAAGTACACTTCAGCCCGCAAAAAATGGCCCCTCACTGACGTCCGTAGGTGTTAGTACAAAAAAGTTATTGGTCGCACAAAATGGCGCCGTGGCACAAATTTTTTTACGGTACCAAAACATAAGGGAAACCCTACATGTTCGGTATTGCCGGATGCGTAACAACCTGAAGAACACAGATAACACATTATATTTACCGAAGATTGAACGCCGTAAAAGCAAAACCCCCGCAAACATGGCGAAAATAAATCTTTTTTCACAATTTGTCCCACTTGGAATTTTTTTGTGGTTTCCCAGTATATTCTATAGTATAGTGAATAACACCATTAGAAAGTACATCTTGTCCCGCAAAATAAAAGCCCTCATGTGTCTATATAGGTGGAAAAATAAAGAAGTTATGGCTTTCAGAAGGCGAGGAGGGAAAAATGAACGTGTCACCCAAAAAAAACGCCGGGTTCTTAAGGGGTTAAAGAACAACTAGCCTGTCTGCGAGAGACAGAATTCTTGCGGGTTGGTTGGTGATCAAAAACTTATTTCATGCAATAAAATACAAAATATTTATTTATAAGTCATACAATGCGATTTTCTGGATTTTCCTTTTAGATTCTGTCTCTCACAGTTGAAGTGAACCTACAATAAAGATTACAGACCTGTCCATTCTAAGTAGATGGGAAAACTTGCAAAATCGCCAGTGTGTCAAATACTTATTTTCCCCACTGAATGTATGTCTAGCAGAAAGACTGTCGTCGTTAGCCACAGCTAACCATAGTCCATAAGAACCAATCAGAGCTCGTAGCAACCAGAGCGCAGGTTTCATTTCATATAGTGATCTGGAAAAATAAAATCTGGGCTCGGATTGGTTTTTATGGGCAACAAAGACTGTGTTACTGCTAGACGGTTTTCATACATAAGGGCCATTGTGTTGGTTTATTTCCTATGGGGCTGTTCCCTTTTAGAACACTCCAGATCCATTTTAAAGGGGTTTTGCCACGATCTCATTTCATACCTCCTGCCTCCAGCTCTGTGTGCTCAGAAGGGGGCGTGAGATTTGTTTGATTGCAGATCATGTGATCCTGCAGGATGACATCACCAGGCCTCTCCTCTCTCTAGTCAAAGAAAGGTCTGTTTATGTGTAGAATTGTAAGTAGCTACATTGTAGCTCAGAGGTAAAACTTTTGCCTCCAGGCACAAGGGTCCTCGGTTCAAATCCCTGCAGGAACCAAACCTGTGGATTTTATTTCTCTTTATCAATGCACAGACCTCATTGAGGTTTCTTTTTTATTTATTTGCACTGTTTGACTAATTACTAAGGAGTACAGAGGACGGGAGTAGAATGACAGCACCTGGGGTTTGATCACTCAGTAGCTGCCTGAGAGGAGAGGTGATGTCTGAGCATGTGCGACCAGGACTGAGGAGCTCTCAGCCCTGGTCGTATCCCCTGGAGATGAGCTGTAAACAATGGATCACTAAAGGAGCAGCTAAGACAAAAAACAGTGCAGAATTTTTAATAATGATGAATGGGGAAAATGTTTGTTATTTAATTAAAAAACTTCCCACATCAATTTTACTTCGTGGCAAAACCCCTTTAAGTAATCAAACAGTAAGACCAAAAAAAACCAAAGCAATGTATACAGTATAAGGATCCGTTTAGTAGGACGCACACACCTAAAAGTTTAGGAAAATGCAAGGTTACAAATATCACAAAAAAAAAAAAAAAAAAAAGCCAAATAATTCTGTGAAAAACAAGTTCCAACTTCAGAGATAAAACCGCACTTGCCTTGTTTATTACACCTAACACTTGCAGCTTTTGAAGTGGTGAGAGAGATACTAGAGAGCTCCTGGTTTCGATATGAGCAGATGGCAGGAGCTCAACATGTTAATTCTGACACCTAGTGGTGGACGACAAGGCCAGACAACGAGACACGGAGAGTGTCAGGACTGGTTTACACTCTCCCATCCATCCAATAGAAAGAAATAATACAAAAAGACATGGAGACGTCACACTTACCTTAGACATGTGGCTAAAATCTGCAAAACTTTCATTACTGCTAAAAGCGCTGCTCCAAACGGATCCAGTGTCCCGAAGGGGTCTGAAATATGCAGAAGAAGTCATTGCAAAATCAGTTGCTTAAAATGGTCCCAGCACCAACATTTATCACCAGTACATGAGATCGCTATGATCGCTGGAGGATCCCGGTCTGAACACAGCGGTGGTTGCGTGGTCACAGTCTATGGGAATGATGGAGATAAGAGAGGCCTGTACCCCAGTATATCCATCAGTCCCATATACAGTAAGCGGACAGCAGTGCGCAGGTATAACCACCACTCCACTCACATGGTGAAACCAGTGCCCCTTTTCTTCTGGAAAACATGGGTAACAGCATCCTGTAGATCAATCCAGCAAAACTGGCTGGGAACCCTGCAACCAGAGACTGAACAGGAAGGACCCACCCCAGACTGAACGGCAACGCCGCCTCCGGACCAAACGGGAAGGCCCCCTCCGCCTCCTGACCAAACGGGAAGGCCCCCTCCGCCTCCTGACCAAACGGGAAGGCCCCCTCCGCCTCCGGACCAAACGGGAAGGCCCCCTCCGCCTCCGGACCAAACGGAGAAGGCCCCCTCCGCCTCCGGACCAAACGGAGAAGGCCCCCTCCGCCTCCGGACAAAACGGAGAAGGCCCCTCCGCCTCCGGACCAAACGGAGATAGGCCCACCTCCGCCTCCGGACAAAACGGAGAAGGCCCCTCCGCCTCCGGACAAAACGGGGAAGGCCCCTCCGTCTCCGGACAAAACGGAGAAGGCCCCTCCGCCTCGGACAAAACGGGGAAGGCCCCTCCGCCTCCGGACAAAACGGGGAAGGCCCCTCCGCCTCCGGACCAAACGGGGAAGGCCCCCTCCGCCTCCGGACCAAACGGAGAAGGCCCCCTCCGCCTCCGGACCAAACGGAGAAGGCCCCTCCGCCTCCGGACAAAACGGGGAAGGCCCCTCCGCCTCCGGACAAACGGGAAGGCCCCTCCGCCTCCGGACCAAACGGGAAGGCTCCTCCTCCTCCAGACCAAACGGGAAGGCTCCTCCCCCTCCAGACCAAATTGGAAGGCTCCTCCCACTCCAGACCAAACGGGAAGGCCCCCTCCGCCTCCGGACCAAACGGGAAGGCCCCCTCCGCCTCCCGACAAAACGGGAAGGCCCCCACCCCCACCCGACAAAACGGGGAAGGCCCCCTCCGCCTCCCAACAAAAGGGGGAAGGCCCCTCGCCTCCCAACAAAACGGGGAAGGCCTCCCGCCTCCCAAAAAAACGGGGAAGGCCCCTCCGCCTCCCGACAACACGGGGAAGGCCCCTCCGCCTCCCAACAAAACGGGGAAGGCCCCTCCGCCTCCCGACAAAACGGGGAAGGCCCCTCCGCCTCCCGACAAAACGGGGAAGGCCCCTCCGCCTCCCGACAAAACGGGGAAGGCCCTCCGCCTCCCGACATTACGGGGAAGGCCCCTCCGCCTCCCGCCCAAAACGGGGAAGGCCCCTCCGCCCCCCGACAAAACGGGGAAAGGCCCCTCGCCCCCCGACCAAAACGGGAAGGCCCTCCGCCTCCCGACAAACCGGGAAGGCCCCTCCGCCTCCGGACCAAACGGGAAGGCTCCTCCTCCAGACCAAATTGGAAGGCTCCTCCCACTCCAGACCAAACGGGAAGGCCCCTCCGCCTCCGGACCAAACTGGAAGGCCTCCCCCACCAGACCAAATTGGAAGGCTCCGCCCCCACCAGACCAAACGGGAAGGCCCCTCCCCGCCAAACCAAACAGGAAAGCTCCTCCACCTCAGACCAAACGGGAAGGCTCCTCCCCCTCCAGACCAAACGGGAAGGCTCCTCCATCACCAGACCAAATGGGAAGGCTCCCTCCTCCACCAGACCATACGGGAGGCTCCTCCCCCGCCAAACCAAACAGGAAGGCTCCTCCCCCGCCGGACCAAACGGGAAAAACACCACCACCCCCAAGACCGAACGGGAAAGTCCCAAACACTCCCACAGGCCAGATGTTGTGCAGGCCTGTTGTAGATAAATGTGTTTAGTTGGACAGTCCCTTTAATGGTGACAGATATGGTCCATTCAGTAAATTATTTGACAAAGCATCTTTTGTGGACTGGTTTCACTCTAGTATAGGACTTAATGGCTTTTACAACAGGTTTGGATAAAATGCACTTCTCTATAGTGAGTCCATCTGTCTCTGCTCTTTGAGAAATTTGGAAGCTGCCTTAAGTAGATTATTGAATATCATTCGTCGATTCCACATTTTCCCCCCCCCCTGTTGATTTGGAGAAACCTCTACCAGTTATAGAATCATCTCCTTCCTTGTCTATCAACCACTGTCCAGTGTCAGATCTGTGAGTTTTGTATTTGCTTTTAAAGGGTGGTTAACATCTCACACTTTGATGACACGTCGAACTGCGATGGATGCGTGTGCCGCCTCTGGGACCGCAAATATCTTGGGAACAGAACCCCAAAAAACTCTTTTTATAATAGAGAGCAGGTCATACCTGCGCCCGACTCTTCATTCTGTTCTATGGGAGCTCTGAGTACAGCCAAACACTCCACTCCTCTGTACTGGGAACTCCTATAGACCAGAATGGAGAACATGGCGCTCCCCTGTAATGGGAACTCCCATGGAACAGAATGGAGAACACAGCGCTCCTCTGTACTGGGAACTTCCATAGAACAGAATGGAGAACACAGCGCTCCCCTGTACTGGGAGCTCCCATAGAACAGAATGGAGAAACACAGCGCTCCCCTGTACTGGGACTCCCATAGAACAGAATGGAGAATACAGCGCGCCCCTGTACTGGGAAACTCCCATAGAACCAGAATGGAGAACACAGCGCTCCCCTGTACTGGGAACTCCCAAGACCCGAATGGAGAACACAGCACTCCCTCTGTACTGGAACTCCCATAGAAAAGAATGGAGAACACAGCACTCCCCTGTACTGGGAACTCCCATTAGAACAGAAGGTAGAACACAGCGCTCCCCTGTACTGGGAACTCCCATAAAACAGAATGGAGAACACAACGCTCCCCTGTACAGGGAAAATCCCATAGGAACAGGGTATAATGGAGAACACAGCGCTCCCCGTACTGGAACTCCCATAGAACAGAGTGGAGAACACAGCGCTCCCCTGTACTGGGAACTTCCATAGCACAGAATGGAGAACACAGCGCTCCCCTGCACTGGGAAATCCCATAGAACAGAATGGAGAACACAGCGCTCCGCTGTACCAGGAACTCCCATAGAGAAGAATGGAGAACACAGCGCTCCCCTGTACCAGGAACACCCATAGAACAGAATGGAGATTTGTGTGCAACCGTGATCAGTTCTCCATTCTCAACAGTGACTTTCAAGGACCCTATATGTGGGACCCGCACCTATCACACTTCGATGACATAGCCTATCATTTTGCATCAAAATGTAAGATGGAAACACTCCTTTAAAGGATTTTAACATGTAAGGAAAGGTAAATAAAGACTAATGCCAAGTACATTGCTGATCTGATTTTGCTTCATTCAGGAGATAAAGAACACTTTATCTACTGCTAGCGTACAGAATTTTCTCTCGGTTACCGACCACATCTCCCTGCTTTTCATTGTATCTGATTGCTCCACGCTGCCATTAGACCACGGCGAGCCACTCCCCGCGGAGCCTTTTCTCCAGCACAGGAGCTTGTTCATCTAAGCCAATGACAAGTTTTATCCCTTAGAGCTCTGCAGTCCTGAGCACTAGAGATTATAAATCTCCTGCACTTCACTCTAACAGGAATACCTAGGAACAGCAGAGCTAATATACCAAGCACTGCTATAGAAGCACCCACAGCCCGAACAGGAAGTGCGAGTTTGAAGCTGTCTGTGGCTCTGCAAAAAAGCATGTTGAGATAAAAGCTGGTCGACATCTACTACGTGTATTTAACCCCCATATTTTTTTGCAAGGGCTTATAGTACTGCAGCTTTGCTCCATACACATACAGAGAGCTCAGCTGACATGAATGATGCTGTGTAGGTTTACATCAATGATGCATCCTTTTTTTTTTTTTTTTTAAAAACCTTTAAAAATTAATAAATGTAATTTATTTTTGGGGGGTGGGGTTTAGGGAGAATGTCTGCTCACCTGGTTCTTTCTTTGGCAGCGTTGAAGAGGAGAAGGGATCTCTGCTCTCAAAAGGATCTGACTGCTGTGGGAGAAAGACAAAGCAAGCATTAGGAACAGAGGTTACTAAGAAACAGCGCTGTGACGAGGATCTATCCAACCCTGTGATGTCTCCGACAGCAAATCAATGGACTACAGATGGCCACACACAGTCAAATATGGCCGTCAACCTAAAGTGCATTGGAAAAGCCCAACAGCCCATACCATCTGCTCCTAAGCGAAATAAAGATCAGACAATAGGGATTACAACAGGCCCATGCTTTGCATGGTAAGCAAGACCCTAGTTCCGATGCAGTAATAAGGGGCGCTTAAAGGGGTTGTCTCACTAGAAGGATTGTGCTTTTTATGTTAAAGATCTTGCAAAAACAAGTCACTTTGCAATATGTGTCCATTAACAGTCTCCTACCTATTCCTAGATATCCCCTCTTGTATGGGCTGCATCAGCTGCTCAGGTCGCTATAGCTACAGACCCGTTCTCTCTCTCCTGATAGGCTGCCAGCACTGGTCGCTATAGTTACAGACCCGTTCTCTCTCTCCTGATAGGCTGCCAGTGCTGGTCGCTATAGCTACAGACCCGTTCTCTCTCTCCTGATAGGCTGCCAGCACTTGTTGCTATAGCTACAGACCTTTTCAATCTCTCCTGATAGGCTGCCAGCACTGGTCGCTATAGTTACAGACCTGTTTAATCTCTCCTAATAGGCTGCCAGCACTGGTTGCTATAGCTACAGACCTGTTCTATCTCTCTTCTGATAGGTTGCCAGCACTGGTTGCTATAGCTACAGACCTGTTTGATCTCTCCTGATAGGCTGCCAGCGCTGGTAGCTATAGCTACAGACCTGGCTTCTACTGCAGCCTAGTAGAAGCCAGTAAACACGCCCCTGAATTCACAATGAAACCAAGAAAACAGGACGGAGGTAAGATGAATCAATGTAGTGAGACAACCCCTTTAAGTCTTCTCCCGCATTCCAAAACACATATTGGTAACTTGACATTTAGACTGTGAACCCCATTGAGAACAGGGACCAATGTGAGTGATGACAATCTCTGTACAGCGTTGCGGAATATGTCAGCGATACAATATATACATGAATATAATAAGTTGAATCCACTGTCTCTTTAAATAAACATGTACATCCCACTGAGCCAATGCCGGGGACTGGGGAGACGCTCATGTATGACTGGATGAAAGGGAATGGATATTTTTTTAGTAATTGAAACCAGATACTGATCCAGATTCTTTTCATCTTTAATTTAAGAATTATAGATTTTTTACATTTTGTTGTTTGTATATGATTATGGGGGCGGCCATCTTGCCTGAGCTGCTGATAACAGCATTGAGAGAGATGCTTCACAGCAGCTTCATGGCCATAGGAGCTTATGAACAAGAGCAGACCCATTGACCTCTATAGGAGAGTGTTGTGGGCATGCTCTGTGACCTGGGAAGGAGTCAGTGTGCAGGGAGCATATGACTATCTCCTATGACGATGGTTTTACAAGAATCACCCAATGTACGCAGCCATCAGCTTAGGAGACAAGGTGTTCACTTGTGTATGCATGAATTGCTTCCTCCCATGTGGTGGCTGGTATGTTCAACCAAGCAACCAACCCTATTTTGCGACGTTTTTCCTAATCATATAAATTGCCTTCCAATATAGTACACAGGAACTGACTAAATTCAACCATTGGATTAGACTGGAGCAGTCCATGGATGAATGATTTTCAAGCCATAATCACTATCTTATGGGCACCAAACAGCAAAAACCCAGAAAACAGTTTCTAAACTCAGGTAACTTTTTTTTTTAATGACCTGGTAATTTTGGGTAATTTGTTAAATTGGGCAAAAAATGTCTTAGCTAGCATCACACACATATCACCCACCGCATGCTTAAAAAGCATTTAACCCATCACTATTTCCGCTCTATAGAATAAGTATTTGTAAAAATGACTCCATAAAAATGAAATCCCTGCAAAAATGGAGCAATTGTGCATTTTTGCTTTTTTTTAAATTTTCCACTACATTTAGAATTTTGCGGGAGTATCCCACTACATTATATTTTATGGTCAATGGCACTATTGAAAAGTACATATTGTCAAGAATAAAACAAGCCCTGATGTAGCTATGTTGATGGAAAAATAAATAAGTTATGGCTCTTGGAAGGTGGGGAGGAAAAAACGGAAACTGAAAATCCAAAAATGGCTGCCAGGAGGCGTGTCTCTCCTCACTGAAGAGCTATGACGTCATCATTCTGTGTGTGCAGTGGAAGAGGGAGGGTGTCTGGAGAGGAAAGCTCTGCAGCCTCCTGCAGTGTTCTCATGTATCTGCAGAGCTTCAGGCTGGCTGCACAAGCTCCTTGCTGTGCTATAAACAGTTATACACACAGCCTGAACTGATGAAACACATGTGAGGAATGCACACTGCCCTCCCCTCTCCTCCCCCTCTGTTATCAGGCAGGAGACTGTGTGACTGTGTTATATGGAGAGAGCACAGGATATAAGACTGTTATATGAGGGGATCTTTGAGTTAAACAGTCAGTAATTAGTCAGATCGTTCACCTTAGAGCTGGGAGATGAGTATACAGCCAGCAGCCCTCTCACATAGCTGGTTTCACTTTTGGTTTTAACAGCTCAGAGGGGAGTAAACACAGAGTGTGCAGGCAGCCAATCACAGTGCAGGGGGCGTGTCCAGGGTCAGAATCTGTCCAGGGGCGTGTGCCAACAGGCTGAATGAAATGTCAGTCAGCCAATCACAGTGCAGGGTGCGTGTCCGGGGCGTTTCCCGACCAGGGGCATGTCCCGACAGGCTGAATGAAATGTCAGCCAGCCAATCACAGAAAAGGGGGCGTGTCCCCACTAGAAGCTGCAAAAAAATAGCTATTGATGCACAGAAAAACTCATATCTGCTATACTAAGTGACTTATATAATGCAAACCAATTACAAAAGTGCTTATTTTTACTGCCCCCATAATCTGAGATATGATCTTTGGAGCGAGAATACCCCTTTAAGAGGTTAAAGGGGTGTTCACATGACAAACAATGATGGCATAACATATGCCATCAATGTCAGATAGGTGCAGATCAAACCTCTGAAACCCAAAACTATCATCTGAATGGGTCCCCCACAAATCTCAGTTTAGAACGGAGAGCAGGTCGCACTCGCACACTCGATATTCATTTGAATAAGGAACGAGTGATTGCGTTCCATTGTGCTCTGAACTCCAATTAAAATGAATCAGAATAACTATACAACCGTAGCCAGGTATCCATTTAGAAAGGGGGTCATCTTTGGGACCTTTTCTGGAGATAGGTGCCGGTCTCGGAACTGGGACACGCACTTAACTGACACTGATGGCATATCCCAATTGATAGCATCAATGCTTGTGTTGGCAAAACCCCTTTAAATCATTCTTCCTAGATTTTGAATACACCTGACCCTGTAACTGCATGACAGAAAATTCACATTACTAATCTGTCGGCCTGATAAAAGACAGATGCACTGTATATGAATTGATACAATATCTCACATAGTATGGTTGAAAAAACACTAATGTGGATGAAGGGAGGGGGATAGAAAATTTTTAATCTTCGTTTTCCCTACGGATGAAGACTTGGAACCAATTTGCCCTAAAGGAATATTTCATTTTTGCTCCCAGCATTGCCATCAGACTGGATCTAGAACTTTATACGGCAACATAGGTATTCATATTTTTTAGTTTCAGGTAGTTATCTAAGCCTTTTTTGAAACCCTCACCTGCTCCTGCTGTGACCAGCTCCTCAGGTAGGCTTTCTCACAGATTCACAGCTCTCATTGTGAAGGCGGCTTTTCTCCTCTGGAGGTTGAATCCTTTTTTCTCTAGACAAAGGGAATGTTTCCTTGGTCTTTTGAGGGGGTTTTGCATAAAATTGCTTTTCCGCATGCTTTTTGTAAGGGACATTCATTCATAAATTAATTATATCTCCCCGTAGCTGTCTTTTCTCAAGACTAAATAAGTTTAATTCTTTTAACCTCTCCTCATAACTAAGATGCTCTATTCTCCTTATTAGTTTGGTTGCTCGTCTTTGCACTCTCTCTAAGATGCTCCATTCCCCTTGTTAGTTTGGTGACTCATCTTTGCATTCTCTCTAAGATGCTCCATTCCCCTTATTAGTTTGGTTGCTCATCTTTGCACTCTCTCTAAGATGCTCCATTCCCCTTATTAGTTTGGTTGCTCATCTTTGCACTCTCTCTAAGATGCTCCATTCCCCTTATTAGTTTGGTTGCTCGTCTTTGCACTCTCTCTAAGATGCTCCATTCCCCTTATTAGTTTTGTTGCTCATCTTTGCACTCGCTCTAAGATTCTCCATTCCCATTATTAGTTTGGTTGCTTGTCTTTGCACTCTCTCTAGCTCCATTACATCCTTTCTATAAACTGGAGCCCAGAACTGAACAGCATATTCCAAATGCAACAGCACCAATGCTTTATATAGCGGTAATATTATATCCCTGCCCCACGAGTCCAGGCCTCTTATAATACCTGCTAATATCCTGCTGGCCAAATAGTGAGAATATCTACTTCGTACATTTAGATAGTCACCATATCTCACCTTTAAAGGCAACGTCATCGAATGGACATTATTTTTAGTGAAGGGGTCAGTAGAAAAAGGGTCTCCTTTATTGGGCTTCGGAAAAGGGTCATCTGAAGCAGGGGCATGGAATGGGTCGCTTTCCTTAAATGGATCATCACCAAAAGGATCTGAAAAACATTTAGCAATGGGTTATTATCCTGCAGTCCATGCTGCTATCAAATGATCCCAGGAGAAGGACTTACTGCTCTTGAACGGGTCGGCTCCTTTAAATGGATCAGAAGTGAAGGGATCCTCGGCTTGGAATGGATCAGAATAAATGTCCTGATTGTTGTTGCTATTAAACAAAAGAGCTTTGTTCTTGAAAGGATCATCCTGTTAAAAAGATAGAGACATAAATCCTTGGATCCAGCAGGATGGTACTGAAACTTTTTATTATTAAATGCTTGCATATACAAACAGATAAAACGTGAAGACAGAGTCTGCTGACGCATTTCAGACTGTGTAGAGGCCTTGTTCACAAGATACACAATTACTAGTTAGAATAAAGATCAACAAAAACTATGTGGACCTATTTGTAATAATGGTTGCAAACAGATTACGGGTAGGAATAAAAGGTGCAGCCGATAGTCCTGCCTCAGGTGCGTCCACCATTGACCACACATGTTGGCGAAGCCTGCACCATGATTGCGCCGCAACCACACCATACCTTGAGGGTGCAAACACCAGGAAGCTAATTTTTAAAATCCAGCAATCCTTTGTGATGCAATTAACAGGCTCCTTTATTAGAAAAAAATCTAAAAACAGATAATCTAGAAGGCAAAGGGTTGCTGATGCATTTTGATCTGTAACTATGACTACGAGCATGCAGCTCAAAACGTGTCAGTCTCCTTTTTCCTTTAATTGCTTCATCAAGGATTACAGGATTTTCAAATTATGCCTGTTGGTTGCGTGAAGTCCAGGACCCATGGAGTCGTGAGCTGCCTAATCTCCACATTTGTCTGCAAACACACAAAAGTCTGGTCACGACCGTTCCCCATTGCTGCCACCAATGGCAGCTTGAGTTTCTGAGGTGGTACAGACAAACTCGTGTACCAATTAGCAGCTACATGTGGATGCGGTCATGGCTGCATGCGTCTGGACTTTCGTGTGTTTGCACCCTAACGTCTCACCTAAACCTAATGGTAGGAACACACGATGTAGCCAATAATCCCGCATCCGATGCGTCCACCAAATGCCGCACGACACATCAGCAAAGTTGTGCAGCCATTGATGGACATAGTCCAGGTGGGACTATAGAGTGCACCATGTATTCATACTGTAAGTATGCAAACACGCAAGGGTTCAGTAACATGAGGCCAATACCATAGCCCAACGCTGACGCAAATCGCCATGTGAGTTTCTCAGGTGCTACAGGCAAACTATTGCAGCAGCTGGCTGTCACATAGGGGTGTGGTCCTAGCCGCATGTGCCCAGACTCTAACGTATGTGCATCCTAAGGTCATGTTCACACGGCTTATTTTGCGACGTATCTCGCCCCGTATTTTGCGCCGTAATGCGTGAAATACGGGGCGAGATACGTCCCAGTCATTACGGTAATCCACAGTTCTCATAGAGATCTATAGATTACGGCTCCTCTCCCCGCTCGCACAATACGGCAAGCGGGGAGAGAAGTGACATGTCAATTATTCACGGCGTATACGCGCCGTGGATAATGCATGTCTATGGGCCCCCGCCCCCACGGTGTAATTGCGGGCGAAATACGTCCCCGCAAATAGCCTTAGGGTATGTTCACACGGCTTATTTTGGGGCGCATTTCGCGGCGTACTGCACTTAATATGCGGTAATCCATAGTTCTCGCAGAGAACTATGGATTACGCCTCCTCTCCCCACTCGTACAATATTATCGTATTGTACACACGGGGAGATAAGGGACATGTCAATTACTTGCAGCGAATACGCACCGTGAGTAATGAATGTCAATGTGGCTGGTGGGGGGCTCCCCCCCCCCCCGCGCCGCAGGAGTACGCGCTCATTAGCGCGACTCCCAAAACACCCGGCCCAATTGTGGCACGTACTGCACGTGCTGCAATTACGCCGTGTAAACATACCCTAATACCTAACCTAGACCTAAGGATAGGAATACATGGTGTGGCTAATCTTCCCCCCTCCAATGCGTCCACCAAAGATCATTTGACAGATGCCATTGGTGGACGCACTCGACGTGTAGCTATCCCCCATTGTGTATTCCTGCCCTAAGGGTCCTTTCACACGGGCCAATAATTGTGTCAATTCTCTATATAGCATGATAATCAAGGAATGTCAAACCATTTGCCATTTCTACTGGCAAATTGTCGCGGGTAAATGGCTGCATGATTGAGCATTTACAATTTACGATCATTTGCGCCGCTGTCACTTCCATTAACTGTTTAAAGGGGAGATGTCCTGCCGAAAGGGATTTTTTACTGTGGTAAGATGCAATCAGCCATTGAATGAATGTTCGCATGTCAGCCTACACACCATATTTGCAAGGCATACCAAATGTGGTATATAGGGTTATAGGATAGAGGAGAGAAGCTGAGCTCTGTGATATATAGGGTTATATGAGAGAGGGAGGAGCAGAGCTCTGTGATATATGGGATTATATGATAGAGGAGAGAAGCTGAGCTCTGTGATATATAGGGTTATATGATAGAGGGAGAGGAGCTGAGCTCTGTGATATATAGGGTTATAGGATAGAGGGAGAGGAGCTGAGCTCTGTGATATATAGGGTTATATGATAGAGGAGAGGAGCTGAGCTCTGTGATATATGGGATTATATGATAGAGGAGAGGAGCTGAGCTCTGTGATATATAGGGTTATAGGATAGAGGAAAGAAGCTGAGCTCTGTGATATATAGGGTTATATGATAGAGGAGAGAAGCTGAGCTCTGTGATATATAGGGTTATATGATAGAGGAGAGGAGCTGAGCTCTGTGATATATAGGGTTATATGATAGAGGGAGAGGAGCTGAGCTCTGTGATATATAGGGTTATATGATAGAGGAGAGGAGCTGAGCTCTGTGATATATAGGGTTATATGATAGAGGAAAGAAGCTGAGCTCTGTGATATATAGGGTTATATGATAGAGGAGAGAAGCTGAGCTCTGTGATATATAGGGTTATAGGATAGAGGAGAGAAGCTGAGCTCTATGATATATAGGGTTATATGATAGAGGAGAGGAGCTGAGCTGTGTGATATATAGGGCTATATGATAGAGGAGAGGAGCGGAGGTCTATGATATATAGGGTTATATGATAGAGGAGAGGAGCTGAGCTCTGTGATATATAGGGTTATATGATAGAGGAGAGGAGCTGAGCTGTGTGATATATAGGGTTATATGATAGAGGAGCTGAGCTGTGTGATATATAGGGTTATATGATAGAGGAGAGGAGCTGAGCTCTGTGATATATAGGGTTATATGATGGAGGAGAGGAGCTGAGCTCTGGGATATATAGGGTTATATGATAGTGGAGCTGAGCTTTGTGATATATAGGGTTATATAATAGAGGAGAGAAGCTGAGCTCTGGGATATATAGGGTTATATGATAGTGGAGCTGAGCTTTGTGATATATAGGGTTATATGATAGTGGAGCTGAGCTTTGTGATATATAGGGTTATATAATAGAGGAGAGAAGCTGAGCTCTGTGATATATAGGGCTATATGATAGAGAAGCTGAGCTCTGTGATACATATCGTTCTATGATAGAGAAGCTGAGCTCTGGGTTATATAGGGTTATATGATAGAGGGAGAGAAGCTGAGCTCTGTGATATATAGGGTTATATGATAGAGGAGAGGAGCTGAGCTCTGTGATATATAAGGTTATATGATAGAGGAGAGAAGCTGAGCTCTGTGATATATAGGGTTATATAATAGAGGAGAGAAGCGGAGCTCTGTGATATATAGGGTTATAGGGCCAACATTAAGTGGTTTTCTCACCACAATACTTAGCTTCTAATATGTAGGGACATTGCTCTTTTGATTTTGCTTCGGTCAGGAAATAAAGAAATGTTACAAGTTTCTCTGGTTATCGACCGCCTCTGTCTGCTCTTATCTCTCATTACTCCGAGCTGCCGTCAGTCAATCCATTGTGAGTCACTCCCTGAAGAGTATTACTTCTAGCAACGGAGTTTGTTTACCTAAGTAAATGAGAAGCTTTCGCTCTTTAGAGCTCTGTAGTCTTGTGCACTACACTTTATAAACCTCCTGCAGTCATGTCACTTTAACAGGATCAGCTAGGAACAGCAGAGCTGCTACAGAATCACAGCCTGACCAGGAAGTGTGAATCTAAAGCTGGCTGTGGCTCTGTGAAACTGCATGGGGAGAAAAACTCTTTCATGTTATAGCTGATTGGTGCATCATAGTGACCTAGTGGCCTTTCTGACACAGAATGTGTGCTTCACTCAACCTTTCCTTACCTAAGATTTTTTTGAGGGTTTTCCAGCACTTGGGATATAATATTAAATAAAATTTAATAATATATTATTATTAAATCACTGGAGTAAAGATCTGGAAAAAAAAAGTCCCCTACTGGGAATAAAACGGACCAAGAGCGTAGAAACTGAGCCGTTAGTCCAGTGGTCTGCAAAGTGCGTCTCTCCAGCTGATGGGAAACGACAACTCCCATCATGCCCACGGATATAGATTATATAAAGGCATGATGGGAGTTGTAGTTTCCCATCAGCTAGAGATCCGCGCTTTGCAGACCACTGCATTAGTCTGACGAAATGTTGGTTACCGCTCCTGTGCCGTTTCTTACCGCCGCTGTGGTAAGCTCCATTCTCTCTCTCGGGGAGAAGGCCTCAACGTCAGACAAGTTATTCAGACTCCCCCCATGGTCTCCGTTGAGGGCATTGTTGTATTGCTCGATTGTTTTGTTCATTTCCTGCTGACTCTCCTGAAGCTGCGACAACTTACTTCGTGCCGGGAAAAAAAGAAGAAAAAAAAAGTTAAAACACACAAAAATTAAAGGAGTGTTATCGTTTGAGCTGCTCGGGCTCTTCAGCTAATTCTCTCAGTTGAGTTTGAAATCCAGGGGCGTGTCTCTCCTGTCGGCAGGCGTCTCTCCTCCCAGGAGGCGTGTCTCTCCTGTCGGCAGGCGTCTCGCCCCTCCCCGGAGGCGTGTCTCTCCTCCCGGCAGGCGTGTCTCTCCTCCCGGCAGGCGTGTCTCTCCTGTCGGCAGGCGTGTCTCTCCTGTCGGCAGGCGTGTCTCTCCTGTCGGCAGGCGTGTCTCTCCTGTCGGCAGGCGTGTCTCTCCTGTCGGCAGGCGTGTCTCTCCTCCCAGGAGGTGTGTCTCTCCTCCCAGGAGGCGTGTCTCCCCTCACTGAAGAACTGTGACATCATCATTTTGTATGAAGCAGGGGATGCAGAAGGTTGTCTGGATATAACAGCTCTGTAGCCTCCTGCATGCTTCTTATGTCTGCAGCCTTCAGGCTCCACAAGCTCCAGCAAGCACCTGTCATATGTCTTAGTTTACACACAAAAGACACTGAAAGGCAGCAGCTTTTACTTCTAGTGGTGTTCACCCAAATTGTACTGACAACAGGCAGAGACCTTTACTCAACTACAAGGACAAATGTCAGGTTCAAGTAAAGAGCTCTGCTTGCTGTCAGTGACATGTGAGTGAAAACAATGGGGGGGGGAAGCAATCAGCTTTGAAAGAAGACCCTGCTCAACTTATAACTAACTTGGGCTGGTAGTGTAGCAGTAGAGCTTTGCTCTTACAATGAAGGGGTTTGGAGTTCTAGTCCCTCACAGATTCCCCCCCCCCCCTAAATTCTACACATATAGAGAGAGACCTAAAATATATATGTCAATCTCAATAATGATATATATACACATCCATAGCTACCCTATATCATGTCTCATCCCCCAGAGTATATGCATTGTTTCACATATGTTGGAAGTGTTTGGTGTGACTGTGAGGATGGGACACTATATAGGGGAGCTCTGTGTGTATATATAAATAAAATTATACACATATATTTTCATATCTTTACATATGTGTACAATTTATAAAAGGGAAAAAAAAAAAAACTACTGATGGGGCTTGAACTCCCAACCTCTCTCTTGCAGAGCAGATCAGCTAAGCATTGCACTACACAGCTTGTACAACCATGGTGTGGAATCATTATGTTATACACTACACATGACGACGTCATAAGGAGGCGGGTCTTGCATTAGATCTGAGGAACAGAACGCCCTCTTTTCAAAGTAGCAGCTTAAGGACTGGACCTGTGAGGAGGTGAATCAAAAAGCCCTTTGAACAGGCAGTAATTGCCCAGATCCTTCACCCTAGAGCTGGGAGATGTACATAGAGCCAGCAGACCTTGGTTTCATTATCGATTTTAACAGCTCAGAGCGGAGTAAACACAGAGTGTGCAGGCAGCCAATCACAGCGCAGGGGGCGTGGCCGTGGCATTTCCTGTCTAGGGGCGTATCCCAACAGGCTGAATGAAATGTCATCCGGCCAATCACAGTGCAGGGGGCGTGTCTAGGGGGGGCAGGAAACGTCCAGGAGCCGTGTCCGACCAGCAACAGCAGAAATAGAACACAGATTTACAGAGAAGCTCATATCTGCTAAACCAAGTGACAGAGGTAATGCAACCCAATTACAACACTGCTTATTTTTACTGTCCCCATAATCTGAGACATGATCTTTGTAACGATAAAACCCCTTTAACTGATACAGTCTAGAGCACAACTGGTGGCCACAACATCACTGTGTGTGCCCCTAAACCACCAGTCTGCAGACAGGAGAGTAAAGGACGCTGCGGCTCCCATCTCAATAGGATATGCCATCAAAGTCTGATAGGATGAGGTCGCCCAAGGTGAATATGAGCCATCTATTGGCTATTTTCCAACATTGGGATGAGGAAGACCCTAAAAACAGAGGGATTAAAGGGGGTTTTCCATCTACAATGATTGGCTTTTAATATGTAGGGACAGATAATTGAAGACTTTTTCTAAATACAATGCTTTGTTGACTTTTCTTCGGTCAGGAGAGAAAGAAGATTTTATCTCCTCTTAGCGCACACAAGATTCTCTGCTTACGACCATCTCTCACAACATCCCCCTGCTCTCTCTTACCTCTCACTGCTCTAAGGGTATGTTCACATGGCATATTTGGGTGCATACAGTACGCACCACAATACGCTGTGTGTTTTAGCACGTACTTTTAAAGCACGGGGAGAGGGAGGGGGGCGCCTCTTGCGAGCCCTGTTCACTTGCATTATCAGCGGCGCGAACAATTGACATGTCACTTCTCTCCCCTCGCGTACAATATGATCGTATTGTACGCGAGGGGAGACAAGACATCATTCACAGTTCTCTATAACAGCTATCAATTACCGTAATTGCGGTGCGCATTTTGTTCGTATTAAAGCGCAAGTACGCGGCGTAATGTGTGTCGCAGTTACGCCGTGTGAATGTACGCTACGGCTATGTTCACACGGCTAATTGCAGGGCTTACAGTAAGCCCCGCAATTACGCCGGGTGTTCGGGAGCGCACGGCGATCGGCGCGTACCCCCCGCGTTGGGGGGGGGGGGGGCGCCGGCCCCATAGACTGACATTACTTGCGGCGCGTAAGCGCCGTAAATAAATAACATGTCACTCATCTTCCCCCGCGGCATATTGTACGCCTGGGGAGAGGAGGCGTAATCCATAGGTCTCTATGAGAACTGTGCATTACCATAATGACTGGGGCGCATTTCGCTCGTATTTGAGCACAGTATGCTGCGAAATACGTGGCGAAATGCACCCCAATTTAACCCGTGTGAACATAAGATGAACAGGACCGCAGTAGTTTTGGCTCAGAATTCAAATCTCCATTCTGTTCTATGGGAGTTCCCAGTACAGGGGCACGCTGTGTTCTCCATTCTGTTCTATGGGAGTTCCCAGTACAGGGGAGCGCTGTGTTCTCTCCATTCTGTTCTATGGGAGTTCCCAGTACAGGGGAGCGCTGTGTTCTCTCCATTCTGTTCTATGGCAGTTCCCAGTACAGTGAACCATAAAACAAAAAATAGGACCGGGCACTTGTACGCAGCAAATAAATCCTCGTGCGGTGGCAACGTAAGATAAAGAATATATTTGTTTCATTAAAAACATAAATAGCATAAGCTATTTATGTTTTAATGAAATAAATATATTCTTTATCCTACGTTGCCACCGCACGAGGATTTATTTGCTGCGGACGAGCGCCCGGTCCTATTTTTTGTTTTATGGTTCACTATCGTTCCTCGAGGTCTTCCAATACCAGGGGTCTTGGACTACGTGGCTGCTGTCTTTGGGCTTAATTAAGCCAAAAAGGTTTTTATGAGCGTTGTGCCTCTACAATATAAGCACAACGCCATCAGGTGAGCACCTTGTATGTTTCACTTTTATTGAATTTCCTGACGTACTTTCACATAGAGCGCCCTCTCCTTTTTTCATTTTCTATATAGTTCCCAGTACAGGGAGAGCTTTGTTCTCCATTCTGTTCTATGGGAGTTCCCAGTACAGGGCAGTGCTGTGTTCTCCATTCTGTTCTATGGAAGTTCCCAGTACAGGGGACCACTGTGTTCTCCATTCTATTCTATGGGAGTTGAGTTCCCAGTACAGGGGAGTGCTGTGTTCTCTCCATTCTGTTCTATGGCAGTTACCAGTACAGGGAGCGCTTTGTTCTCCATTCTATTCTATTGGAGTTCCCTGTACTGGGGAGCGCTGTGTTCTCAATTCTGTTCTATGGGAGTTCCCAGTACAGGGGAGCGCTGACTTCTCCATACTTTTCTATGGGAGTTCTCAGTACAGGGGCGCTGTGTTCTCCATTCTGTTCTATGGGAGTTCTCAGTACAGGAAGCGCTGTGTTTTCCATTCTGTTCTATGGGAGTTCCCAGTACAGGGGGTCGCTGTGCCCTCCATTCTGTTCTATGGGAGTTCCCAGTACAGGGGGGCGCTGTGCCCTCCATTCTGTTCTATGGGAGTTCCCAGTACAGGGGAGGGCTGTGTTCTCCATTCTGTTCTATAGGAATTCCCAGTACAGGGGAGCGCTGTGTTCTACATTCTGTTCTATGGGAGTTCCCAGTACAGAGGAACGCTGTGTTCTCCATTCTGTTCTATGGGAGTTCCCAGTACAGGGGTGCGCTATGTTCTCCCTTCTATCCTATGGGAGTTCCCAGTACAGGGGAGCGGTGTGTTCTCCATTCTGTTCTATGGGAGTTCCCAGTACAGGGGAGCGGTGTGTTCTCCATTCTGTTCTATGGGAGTTCCCAGTACAGGGGAGCGCTGTGTTCTCCATTCTGTTCTATGGGAGTTCCCAGTACAGGGGAGCGGTGTGTTCTCCATTCTGTTCTATAGGAGTTCCCAGTACAGGGGAGTGCTGTGTTCTCTCCATTCTGTTCTATGGGAGTTCCCAGTAGAGGGGAGTGCTGTGTCCTCCATTCTATTCTATGGGAGTTCCCAGTACAGGGGAGAGCTGTGTTCTATATAGAATGGAGAGTCATGTGCAAGCGCAACCTTAACTCAGTGTTGTCTAACTGCAGCAGTGATGTTCCTGTCCTGAAGAAGCGAAAAATAAAACAGAAGACGGTGAAACGCTAGATCCAAGGTAAGGGGAGGGGTGAGACTAATTTTTTTTGTATTATTTTAAATGGGCAGCTGTATGCTACAAATAAAAAATTATAACTTAAGAAGACTACCCCTAAAGGGGTTGTCTCACTACAGGGATTGCTGCTTTTTATCTTAAAGATCTTGCAAAAACAAGTCACTTTGCAATATGTGTCCATTACCAGTGTCCTATCTATTCCTAGATATCCCCTCTTGTATGGACTACATCAGCTCCTCAGGTCACTATGGCTACAGACCTGTTTGATCTCTCCTGATAGGCTGCCGGCGCTGGTCGCTATAGCTACAGACCTGTTTCAGCTGTCCTGATATTCTGCCAGCACTGGTTGCTATAGCTACAGACCTGTTTCAGCTGTCCTGATAGGCTGCCAGGACTGGTTGCTATAGCTACAGACCTGTTCGATCTCTCCTGATAGGCTGCCAGCACTGGTTGCTATAGCAACAGACCTGTTCAATCTCTCCTGATAGGCTGCTGCCTATAGCTATAGCTACAGACCTGGCTTCTACTGCAGCGTAGTAGAAGCCAGTAAACACGCCCCTGAAAGTGAAACCAAGAAAAGATGAATCCATGTAGTGAGACAACCCCTTTAAACTTTCTGGATGAGTCACTTCCAGGCAGCAGACACTATTTGCTTCAGTCCAGCTGTTTTTTTTCATGCCGAATAATCTTACATGTATCTGCATCAAAAGAATGGTCTCGCTTCACCATCGGCTGCTCGCTTCCTATGTAGTCGCTGCTGCCTTGTAGTACTACGTACGACCGCGCACGTGAACGGACGCCCATGTAACGCAGAGGCGAGCCGAGTTTGTCTAAGTGAGAAAAGGATTTTGTAGCAAACTTTATGCTTGAAAAGACCTGGAGGCTTGAAAAGCAGAAGCAACCACACGACCACCACAGCTGCGACCAGCGAGTGTGAAGCGCGTTCCCTTTCTGAGCAGTGACATAAAGCGATGGATATCGTGATACACATTCTAAACCAGGGGTGTCAAACTGCGGCCCTCCAGCTGTTGGGAAACTACAACTCCCACTGTTCTAGATTATACAAATGCATGATGGGAGTTGTAGTTTCCCAACAGCTGGAGGGCCGCAGTTTGACACCTGTGTTCTAAACCAATTGTCCAAGACTTGCCAAAGAGTGGGAAAAAAAAAAAGGTCAGTGGTTGAGACTAAGATCAAAAAAATTGTGCTCACCCCTGAAGCCACCGCCACTGCTCTGGTGTTTCCTCTTGGTTCACAGCAGGGGTGTAAAACCTGCGGCTCCCAGCACCCAGAAAACAAACATTCTTTGTCTCAGTCCTAATACGTCACAAAGTAATATCCATTACTGGTATGGTGGGTGCTACATGGCTGGCACCATTATAGCAGGCACTGTATAGCTGGCACTGGTATGGTGGGTGCTACATGGCTGGCACCATTATAGTGGGCACTGTATAGCTGGCACTGGTATGGTGGGTGCTACATGGCTGGCACCATTATAGTGGGCACTGTATAGCTGGCACTGGTATGGTGGGTGCTATATGGCTGTCACTTTTATGGTGGGCACCTTAAGGCTGGCACTGTTATGGTGATCACTGTGTGGCTGGCACTGTTATGGTGGGCAGTGTACGACTGGCACTGTTATGGTGGGCACCTTAAGACTGGCACTGTTATGGAGGGCACCTTAAGACTGGCACTGGTATGGTGGGCAGTGTACAGCTGCCGCTGTTATGATTGGCACCTTAAGACTGGCACTGTTATGGTGGGCACCTTAAGTCTGGCACAGTTATGGTGGGCAGTGTACAGCTGGCACGGTCATGGTGGGCAGAGTACGGCTGGCACTGTCATGGTGGGATGGCTGGCACTAGTATGGTGGGTCACTGTATGGCTGGCACTGTAATAGTGGTCATAGTATGGATGGCACGAATGGTGGGTGCTATATGGCTGGCACTATTATGGTGGGTGCTATATGGCTGGCACTGTTATGGTGAGGCACTGTATGGCTGTCACTATTATAGTGGGCATTGTACGGCTGGCACTGTTATGGTGAGCACTGTATGGCTGACACTTATGGTGGGCAGTGTACGGCTGGCACGGTCATGTTGGGCACTGTATGGCTGGCACAATTATGGTGGGGTGGCTGGCACTAGTATGGTAGGTCACTGTATGGCTGGCACTGTAATAGTGGGCATTGTATGGCTGGCACTTATGGAGGGTACTATATGGCTGGCACAGTAATGGTGAGGCACTGTATGGCTGGCACAGTTATGGTGAGGCACTATATGGCTGGCACAGTTATGGTGAGGCACTGTATGGCTGGCATTGTTATGGTGGGGTGGCTGGCACTAGTATGGTAGGTCACTGTATGGCTGGCACTGTAATAGTGGGCATTATATGGCTGGCACTTATGGTGGGTGCTATATGGCTGGCACACTTATGGTGGGCCCTGTATGGCTGTCACTGTTATCGTGGGCACTGTATGGCTGCCACTTATGGTGGGCACTGTATGGCTGGCACTGTTATGGTGGGCACTGTAAGGCTGGCACAGTTATGGTGGGCACTGTAAGGCAGGCACAGTTATGGTGGGCGCTATATGGCTGGCACTGTTATGGTGGGCAGTGTACGACTGGCACTGTTATGGTGGTTACTGTTTGGCTGACAGTTATGGTGGGCACTGTAAGGCAGGCACAGGTATCGTGGGCGCTATATGGCTGGCATTATTAGGGTGAGGCCATGTATGGCTGGTACTGTTATGGTGGGCACTGTATGGCTGGCACAGTTATGGTGGGCACTGTATGGCTGGCAAAGTTAAGGTGGGCCCTGTAAGGCTGTCACAGTTACGGTGGGTATTGTATGGCTGTCACAGTTACGGTGGGCAATGTATGGCTGGCACAGTTACGGTGGGCCCTGTATGGCTGGCATATATATGGTGGGCCCTGTATGGCTGGCACAGTTACGGCGGGCCCTGTAAGGCTGGCACTGTTATGGTGGGCCCTGTATGGCTGGCACAGTTATGGTGAGCATTGAATGGCTGGCAGTTTCGGTGGGCCCTGTATGGCTGGCAGAGTTATGGTGGGCCCTGTATGGCTGGCACAGTTACGGTGGGCCCTGTAAGGCTGGCACAGTTACGGTGGGCCCTGTAAGGCTGGCAAAGTTACGGCGGGCATTGTATGGCTGTCACAGGTATGGTGAGCATTGAATGACTGGCATAGTTACGGTGGGCCCTGTATGGCTGGCACAGTTACGGCGGGCATTGTATGGCTGGCACAGTTATGGTGAGCATTGAATGACTGGCATAGTTACGGTGGGCCCTGTATGGCTGGCACAGTTACGGCGGGCCCTGTAAGGCTGGTACTGTTATGGTGGGCCCTGTAAGGCTGGCACAGTTATGGTGAGCATTGAATGGCTGGCATAGTTACGGTGGGCCCTGTATGGCTGGCACAGTTACGGTGGGCCCTGTAAGGCTGGCACAGTTACGGCGGCATTGTATGGCTGTCACAGGTATGGTGGGCCCTGTATGGCTGGCACAGTTATGGTGAGCATTGAATGACTGGCATAGTTACGGTGGGCCCTGTATGGCTGGCACAGTTACGGTGGGCCCTGTATGGCTGGCACAGTTACGGCGGGCATTGTATGGCTGTCACAGGTATGGCGGGCCCTGTATGGCTGGCACCGTTACGGTGGGCCCTGAATGGCTGGCACAGTTAAGGTGGGACGTGTATGGCTGGCACAGTTATGGTGAGCATTGAATGGCTGGCACAGTTACGGCGGGTCCTGTAAGGCTGGCAAGTGTATGGTGGGCACGGTATGGCTGTCAGAGGTCTGGTGGGCCCTGTATGGCTGGCACAGTTATGGTGAGCATTGAATGGCTGGCATAGTTATGGTGGGCCCTGTATGGCTGGCACAGTTACGGTGGGCCCTGCAAGGCTGGCACAGTTATGGTGGGCCCTGTATGGCTGGCACAGTTACGATGGGCCCTGTATGGCTGGCACAGTTACGATGGGCCCTGTATGGCTGGCACAGTTACGGCGGGTCCTGTAAGGCTGGCACAGTTACGGCGGGTCCTGTAAGGCTGGCACAGTTATGGTGAGCATTGAATGGCTGGCATAGTTACGGTGGGCCCTGTATGGCTGGCACAGTTACGGTGGGCCCTGTATGGCTGGCACAGTTACGGTGGGCCCTGTATGGCTGGCACAGTTAAGGTGAGCCCTGTATGGCTGGCACAGTTACGGTGGGCCCTGTATGGCTGGCACAGTTACGGTGGGCCCTGTATGGCTGGCACAGTTACGGTGGGCCCTGTATGGCTGGCACTTTAGGGCTGTATGTGCTATTTTAACCAACCTCCATGAGCAATCCAGGCAGAACTGTTTCTGTATGATCCCCAGTACAAGACCAGCAGCTGTACCCGAATTTCTTCCCCATGGAGGTATTCATCTTCCACACAATCATGGCAGATCCACAACATCTACCACAAAAATGTCTGATAGGTCTGAGAGGAGGAGACGACTTGCCTTCCTACAGTGCCTTGCGAAAAGTATTCGGCCCCCTTGAACTTTTCAACCTTTTGCCACATTTCAGGCTTCAAACATAAAAATCTAAAATTTGTATTTTTTGGGTGAAGAATCAAAACAAGTGGGGATACAACTGTGAAGTGGAACGAAATTTATTGGATATTTTAAACTTTTGAAAAAATAAAAAACTGAGACGTGGGGAATGCAAAATTATTCGGCCCCTTTACTTTCAGTAAAGCCTGAAATGTGGCAAAAGGTTGAAAAGTTCAAGGGAGCCGAATACTTTCGCAAGGCGCTGTATATGGCCCCTATACCCTTCCTAAACATTTATACCATATCCTATGGATGTGCCATAAGTTTACAATGTAAAAAAAAAAATACCCCCCTCAATTGTGGCCCAATCACTAATTACCCAAAATTAGCGTTAATTGATAAATAAGATACATTTTAAAATTGTCTGAACTCAGGCCCGGACTGCCCATAGGGCAAACCGGGCACCTGCCCGGCGTGCCGCTGGGGTCCGGGCCGCAGGGCCGGCTCGGAGCGCCCGCCGAGGGGGGCGGTGTCCCCCCCCCCCTTCCGTCCCTCTGGCGGGCGGCGAGTGCCGGCGTACGCATAGGGGCCGCAATGGTCGCATATGCGACCGGATCCCTGTGCCAGGGGGCCGGCAGGCCCCCTCGGCATCACGGCCGCCGCCTGCACCGCGCGGTGCAGGCAGCAGCCGAGGCTGAACATCTGGGATCTACTGATCCTGTCTGTTCAGCTCCCAGGAGGCCGCGGGGCAGGCGTGCGATGTGACGACGTCATCGTGTGCCTGCTCCGCGGCCCCCACTCGGGTGAGAGCGGCCGCTCCAGACGGACTTGGTGAAGAGGAGGGAAAGACATCAGGTGAGTAAGAACTTTATTTATTTTTATTTTTTTAAACTACTTACTGCCCCTGCCTCGCTATATACCCCCCTGGCCCTACCTGGCTATCTACCCCCTGGCCCTGCCTGGCTATATACATATTGGCCCTGCCTGTCTATAGCCTACCCCTGCCTTGCTATAGGATGCCCTGCCTGGCTATATACTGCCCCTGCCTGCCTACTTACTTCCACTGCCTGCCTACTTACTGCCCCTTCCTGTCTACTTACTGCCCCTGCCTGCCTACTTACTGCCCCTGCCTGCCTACTTACTGCCCCTGCCTGCCTACTTACTGGCCCTGCCTGCCTACTTACTGGCCCTGCCTGCCTACTTACTGGCCCTGCCTGCCTACTTACTGGCCCTGGCCCTACCTGGCTGATTACTGGGGGCAGCCCTAGTTACCTGGCTGATTACTGGGGACAGACCCAGCTAACCTGGCTAGTTACTGGGGACAGCCCTTGCTACCTGGCTAGTTACAGGGGTAGGCCCTGTCTACCTACCAAAATAATGGAGGAAGGCTTTGTTTACCTACCTAATGGGGATCTACCTATTTACATGCCACTTATCTGATAATTTTTAATTTCTAATTTTTAGGGTCTAACATACGCTGTTTGGGGAATTGATAGGAAAGTGCTGGTAAAGAGAGGAGCCCAAGAAGTATTGGTGGTAAATTCTACAGGGACGAGTAGTGACCACTAGAAGAGGACACTGCATGCTGTACTGGACAGAGAAAGAAATGGAAGGGAACAACTCATCAGGGAAGGTGTCATGGAGGTTTGGGCCAGGAGAAGAAAAGGAGAAGAAGACAACTCCCATCAGAGATGACGTCTCCTGTGAGTCCCTGCTGTCAGGGGTCATTTTACTTCTGTGTTGAGTCAATGCTGTATTCATGTGATGGTGACCTGACTACTGGGGATATGATTGGTTGTAAGTTATGCTGGTGCTTATGTAGTGTCAGTGTGGGCTTGTCCCTGATTGTAAAGCAAATGCACACCTGACTCTGTGATGAGGGGTTTCTCTGCACCACTGTTTCTTTCTTGCTTGTGTTTAGGGGGGCTTTCACACGGAGCAGTTTTGGTGCATTTTTTGATGCGGTTTTTTTGTGCAGAAATGTTCAGCATTAACTGCTCTGCCTTTCTGCACAAAAACACTCCAAAAACGCACCAAAAACGCACCAAAAACACTCTGTGTGAAAGCTCCTTTATAGTCTAGTTTATTTTAGAAAGTGGCGAGGTGCGAGAACAAGGGACATTTTGTAAGTGGATATTGTATGTGGGCTTCTGGGGGCTTAGTGCCAGGGCTGATTTTTATTCCCAGTCCGGCCCTGTCTGAACGGGTCCCAATAATTTTTTGCTTGTTGTTTGTGACTGTGTAATCGCAACTGAAAACAACAGGGCTTATCTTACTGTCAGTGAAAGGCACAGGGCTAAAAATGTACGACAAGGAATCAAAAATAGGCTGAGGAGGATGAAAACCAGACAAACCACATCCTTAAAGAAGCAACGTTTGAAAGGTTAAAAAAAGGAGCCCCTCCTTGTGTGCAGACTACAAGAGAGAGCAGCTGCTATGGCCGACCGGTCAGACGGTGACACTCTAGAGGTCTTCAGATTGTCCTTAAAGGGGCGCTCTCACCACACTGATTAGCTATAAACATGTAGGCAAAGGTAAAGAAAGACTATTACCAAATACATTGCTGATCTAATTTTGCTTTTTTCGACAGCAGTCCTTATCTCCTGCTTGTATATAAGCTCCCCTAGGTTACCATCCACACCTCTCTGCTCTAGCAGTGGATGAGATGAAGACACCACTTCTTGGTGTGTCTTATCAGCAGCACAGGAACTTATTTACCTTTTTTCCAGCCAAGCTTTAACCCTTTAGAGCTTCTTATCCTTTTGTCCTGCCAAAATCCCTCTATCACATTTATCTAGAAATACCAGAGCTGAAATGTCAGTCACTGCTAAAGAATGGCCCACAGCCTGAACAGGAAGTGGGAGCCAGAAGCTGTAGAACCTCCCACAGCCTGAACGGGAAGTGGGAGCCTAAAGCTGTATATCCTTCCACAGCCTGAACATGAAGTGAGAGCCTGAAGCTGTAGAACCACCCACAGCCTGAACAGGAAGAGGGAGCCTGAAGCTGTGGAACCGCCCACAGCCTGAACAGGAAGTGGGAGCTTGAAGCTGTAGAACCGCCCACAGCCTGACCAGGCAGTGTGAGCCTGAAGCTATAGAACGACTCACAGCCTGAACACAAAGTGGGAGCCTTAAGCTATAGAACTGGCCACAGCCTAAACAGGAAGTGAGAGCTTGAAGCTGTAGAACCGCCCACAGCCTGACCAGGCAGTGTGAGCCTGAAGCTATAGAACGACTCACAGCCTGAACACGAAGTGGGAGCCTTAAGCTATAGAACTGGCCACAGCCTGAACAGGAAGTGAGAGCTTGAAGCTGTAGAACCGCCCACAGCCTGACCAGGCAGTGTGAGCCTGAAGCTATAGAACGACTCACAGCCTGAACACGAAGTGGGAGCCTGAAGTTGTACAAGCGTCCACAGCCTGAACAGGAAGAGGGAGCCCGAAGCTGTACAAGCGTCCACAGCCTGAACAAGAAGTGGGAGCCTGAAGCTGTAGAAGCGTCCACAACCTGAACAGGAAGTGGGAGCCTGAAGCTGTAGAACCACCCACAGCCTGAACAGGAAGCGGGAGCCTGAAGCTGTAGAACCACCCACAGCCTGACCAGGAAGTGGGAGCCTTAAGCTGGCTCAGGCTCTGTGAATGGTGAGAAAATTCTTTTAAAGGGGGACGCCAACAATAGTAAACCTGAGTCATTGTGTTACAATTATAACAGAAAGATGGCTGATGAATGCAATTCACTGACAAACGTGTGAGCTGCTCAAGTTATATACAACCCAGCCTCCCCACCATCAGACTGGTTGTGCTGGGATTCGCCGTGCTGTTATTCTCTTAGGATCGTGCAGTTTCCACTTATTTTATTTTTACAGCAGGCAGCATCCTGATCTGTGCAGTGACCCGGCGCACGTGCGATAGTCTGTTGTCAGACGGTGTAGAAGACTGGAGGTAAAGACAACCCACCCTCTGCCACCATGGGGCACTATTATACTGGTCAGACACTGCACCAGACCTCAGCTACACTGTTAGATGGTAAGGGGTGGGACAGGCTGGGGTCTGGAGAACAATTGGGGATTATGGTAATATAGGATTGTATACAGTTTTGGTTACCAGTGCATAAGACAGACATAGCTGAGCTACACTGGGTGCAGAGGACAACCACATTGTTTAAGGGAGTGGGGAGTTTTCAGTCCCAAAGCACTATCGAATTTGGGGTTATTAAAGGGGTTGTCTCACTACAAGGATTGCTACTTTTTATGTTAAAGATCTTGCAAAAACAAGTCACTTTGCAATATGTCTCCATTACCAGTGTCCTACTTATAGCTACAGACCGGTTTGATCTCTCCTGATAGGCTGCCAGTGCTGGTTGCTATAGCTACAGACCTGGCTTCTACTGCAGTCTAGTGGACGCCAGTAAACACGCCCCTGAATTCAAAGTGAAACCAATAAAACAGGACTGAGGTAAGATGAATCAATGTAGTGAGACAACCCCTTTAAGCTTGGAAAATAGACGGCTTAGGGGGCAATTTAATTACAATGTACAAATATGTGAAAGGACAGTAAACAGATCTCCGGCATGATCTTTCTACACCTCAGCCTGTGACCATGACCAGGGGACGTCCTCTACGTCTAAATGAAAGAAGGTTTCACCATCTTAAAAAGATGCCTTTTGCACGAACGCTATCTCCTTAAAAATCTTTTTAAGTACGCTCTCCCGTGGAGCTCTTATCGGCTCCCCGCGTTCGCTAAGAAGGGGATCGGCGGCTCGTGCGTCTAGTGGATCTGCGCAGAAGATTTCCTCATCGGGTCTTTCACGCTGTTTTATGAGCTGTACCTTATATGTACAACTCATTCAGGTGAGCAGTTCGAGATTGTGAACGCCACTTTTTATTGTCATACTTTTACCATTCAGGATTGCGCTTTGGTTCCTTCTTTTTTTACAGTATTGTCAAGGTTTCACCATCATCGCAGACAAGGACTCTTTACTGTAAGAGCAGTGACACTATGGAGCTCGCTGCCACAAGAGGCTGTGATGGTGGATTCTTTACTGTAAAAGCGGTGACACTGTGGTGCTCGCATTCACAAGATGTGGTGATGGTGGATTCTTTACTTTAAGAGCGGCGACGCTCTGGAGCTCGGGTCCACAAGAGGCTGTGATGGTGGATTCTTTACTGTAAGAGCGGTGACACTATGGAGTTCGCTGCCACAAGAGGTTGCGACGGGGGGAGTCATTGACAAAGTTCAAGAAGGGTTTAGATGCCTTCCTTGAAAAATAGAATGTTACAGGTTATGGGGACTGGATTCTGGAGACAGGACAATGATCCAGAGATTATTCTGATGTCAGATTCGGAGTCCCTCTTATAGATTGGACTCAATGAACCTGTATCTTTTTCCAACCTTACCTACTATATCTATTATATAAGGTTCCTGGACATGTGGAATTACCCAACCAGGCAGTGAGGAACCTCGGCCTTGACGCTCCTAACCAGGACACAGAATCCCACGTCCCTAAAGGTATGTTCACAAGGCTTAAAATGCCGAGTATTTGGGCGCGCACTTCGCCGCATGTTGCTCTTTATATGCGGCGAAATGCGTGCCGCAATTACGGTAATTCATAGCTCTCATATAGAGCTATGGATTACGTGTCGTCCTTCCGTGCGTACAATACGGTCATATCGTACGGCGGGAGAATTGACATGTCAATTGTTAGTGGCGAATACGCGCCGCTGACAATGCATGTGTATGGGGCCAGCGCCCCTGTGCTGGACCCATACACACTGATCAGCGCATGGTTCCAAAACACACTGCGTATTGCGGCACGTACTATACACGTCACAATAAGCCGTGTGAACATACCCTTAGCTTCTCCCATCAGGGACTGGAAAACCACTGAGGAGGAAGAGGTGATGTTCCTTTTTCAGGTTTTCCTGTCCCTAAAGAGGAGACACATCTCTCAGCCGGGTCCTGTGTTACCGAGGGGGAAATGTAGTTTTTCACAAGGAAACAGAAGTGTGAAACTTGTCTCCCAATTTCAAGATTTTCATGAAATATGAATTCTGTTTGGCATCAGTTTTAGGTCTTGAAAGAGCGAGACTGTACCTGATTGATTTCATCTTGGGTTGATTTCAGGGACTTTATAATGGTCTCCAATTGGATCTTGCCGGCTTGGATACTTTGCTCCAGCTGAGTCTCTTCCTGCTGTAATCTGTTTAGCTCGGATTTGGCTCTAGTAAGTTCCTCCTCCTGCGCCTGCACGTCTGATTCTTGGGACTGAATCTGTCCCTTTAGTGAGGAGATCTATGAAGAAGTAAAACAAGACATTAATCTTCATTAACGGAATATTCCCACCGCATTCATTAGCTATAAACATGTAGAGAGAGGCAAATAAAGACCATTACCAAATACACTGCTGTTCTAATTTTGCTTCCTTTTAGAGTTAAAGGGGTTGTCTCGCTACAAGGATTGCTTTTTATGTTAAAGATCTTGCAAAAACAAGTCACTTTGCAATATGTTTCCATTAACAGTGTCCTACCTATTCCTAGATATCCCCTCTTGTATGAGCTGCATCAGCTCCTCAGGTCGCTATAGCTACAGACCTGTTTGATCTTTCCTGATAAACTGCCAGTGCTGGTCGCTATAGCTACAGACCTGTTTGATCTCTCCTGATAGGCTGCCAGTGCTGGTTGCTATAGCTACAGACCTGTTTGATCTTTCCTGATAGGGTGCCAGCACTGGTTGCTATAGCTACAGACCTGTTTGATCTCTCCTGATAGGCTGCCAGCACTGGTTGCTATAGCTACAGACCTGTTCAATCTCTCCTGATAGGCTGCCAGCACTGGTTGCTATAGCTACAGACCTGGCTTCTACTGCAGCCTAGTGGAAGTCAGTAAACACGCCCCTGAATTCAAAGTGAAACCAAGAAAACAGGACTGAGGTAAGATGAATCGATGCCTTCCTCTGGATCAACACCTTAGCACAGCAGGCTGAACTGGATGGACGTCTTGTCTTTTTTCGGCCTTACAAACTATGAAACTATGATGTAGTGAGATAACCCCTTTAAAGCAGTTCGTATCTCCTGCTGGTGTACACAAGCTTTTAGGCTTACCGACTACCTCTCTGGTCCAGGAGTGGCCAGGATGGTGACGTCACTCCCTACTGTGTCTCATCAGCAGCCCTGTGTCTTGTGCCCTGCTGTTAACCCCTTAACGCTGAGGCGTATATTTTTTGGGACGCTTGTCCCCCCCACCACCTCCTGCCTTCCCAGAGCCATTACGTTTTTATTTTTCCACCTACATAGACATATGAGGGTTTTTATTTTGTGGGACAAGATGAACTTTCTAATGGTGTTATTCATATTCCCATAGAACATACTGGGGAAGGGCAAAAAAATTGGGGCAAAATGTGAAAAAAAGTACTTGCGCCATGTTTGCGGGAGTTTTGTTTTTATGGTGTTCAATCGGTAAAAATGATGTGTTCTCTGTATTCTACAGGTTGATACGCATCAGGCAATACCTAACATGCACAGTTTTCTATTTTTGAAATTTGCGCGGCCACGCCATCTTCTACGACTTGTAGTTGTGGAACTACAAGTGCCAGCATGCCACATTACACATGTACTTATTGTACGAGTGCTGATTAGTACGTGTGTTTAACATTTGCTCCTCTGGCATGCTGGCACTAGTAGCTGTGAAACTACATATGCCAGCATGCTACAGTAGCAGATGTTAAACACATGTACTAATCAGCATCCACAGACTTAGTACGTGTGTTGTGAAATGCTGGCATTTGTAGTCGTGGAACTACAAGTGCCAGCATTACCCACCACACATGTACTAAATATACCTGTTTCTACTTACATATACAGGCAGTCCAAGGGTTACAAACAGGATGGGGACTGTAGGTTTGTTCTTAAGTTGGATTTGTATGCAAGTTGGAACATGTACATTTATTAAATGTAACTCCAGCACAAAAGTTTTTTTTTTAAGTTTTGGACAGTGCAGGGAATGGTTTATACATTTGTTTTGCTGCCTGTGCCCCTGTTAAGAGGATTTCACCTCATGTGCTGCTGTGGCATGCTGGAACTTGTAGTTCTACAGCTACTATCTGCTGTATAACATGGAACTACAAGTGTCAGCACGCCCCATAAGTCTCCATTTGTAACTAGGGGTCAGATGAAAGTCAGAATGGTGTAAGTCGGGGACTACCTGTATATTCAATTTAAGAATGAAACTACAGTCCCTATACCATTCGTAACCCGGGGACTGCCTGTATTTAATCACCTTTGCTTTAGCATGCTTTTCATCTGATAATCAAAGATATATCTCCGAAAAAACACTGTGCTAAGAGAATAGCATTGGTTTCTCCAGCAGATGTATGGCGCCATCTGTCTGAGAGTGAAAATTTTACATCTGAGAGGAAAAGCAATAATTAAAAACAAGAATATGTCATTTTATGACCTTTAATATTTATTAATCCAACTTCAGCAGACGAGGGTCTCCACTGAGATCTTGTGACCCTCCCGCTTATCTCTGTATTGGACTTTATGACAATGTCGTCCAGACAGGCGTCAAATACTTCTCCCCAGGACGAAGGGAGGACCAAGACCGCTGCTAAGAACTTGGTAAAGACACAAGGCACCATGAAGGATAGGGTGAGGACCTGTGTGTGACTTGGAGCACGAAATGGCTAAACTGCTGATGGGGGAAGGAGGAAAGAGGAACGGGGTTCTGCAGGTGCATGTCCACTATGTCCATGGTGAAAGAGTGGAGAGATTCTATACAAATATTATCAGACATGTCTATTAAAAGGGTGTTCCCATCATAGACTTTAAAGGTATATCAATAGGATAAGCCATCAAAGTGTGATATGTGCAGGTCCCGCACCTATCTTGGGAACAAGCCCCCAAAAGTGTCAGCTCACAAAGAGAATATTGCGCCTGTGCCCGACTTTCCAATCAGTTCTATGGGAGTTCCCAGTACAGGGGAGCGCTCTGTTCTCCATTCTGTTCTATGGGAGTTCCCAGTACAGGGGAGCGCTCTGATCTCCATTCTGTTCTATAGGAGTTCCCAGTACAGGGGAGCGCTGTGTTGTCCATTCTGTTCCATGGGAGTTCCCAGAACAGGGGAGCGCTGTGTTCTCCATTCTGTTCTATAGGAGTTCCCAGTACAGGGGAGCGCTGTGTTCTCCATTCTGTTCTATAGAAATTCCCAGTACAGGGGAGCCCTGTGTTCTCTCCATTGTGTTCTAAAGAAGTTCCCAGTACAGGGGAGCGCTGTGTTCTCTCCATTGTGTTCTTAAGAAGTTCCCAGTATAGGGGAGCGCTGTGTTCTCTCCATTGTGTTCTAAAGAAGTTCCCAGTACAGGGGAGCGCTGTGTTCTCCATTATATTCTATGGGAGTTCCCAGTACAGGGGAGCGCTACGTTTTCCATTCTGTTCTATGGGAGTTCCCGGTACAGGGGAGTGCGGTGTTCTCCATTCTGTTCTATGGGAGTTCCCAGTACAGGGGAGTGATGTGTTCTCTCCATTGTGTTCTATAGAAGTTCCCAGTAGAGGGAAGCGCTGTGTTCTCCATTCTGTTCTATGGGAGTTCCCAGTACAGGGGAGTGCTGTGTTCTCCATTCTGTTCTATGGGAGTTCCCGGTACAGGGGAGTGCGGTGTTCTCCATTCTCGTCTATGGGAATTCCCAGTACAAGCGAGAGCTGTGTTCGGCCGTACTCGGAACTCTCGCAGAACAGAATGGAGAGTCTTGGGTCGATTTTTTGGTTTACATAGAAAAAAACAACTCCCAGTTTGCACAAATCAGGCACATGGGATATAAATCCAGATGTCTAGATGAGACATTTCCGCCTGGAATGTCCTCCGTACCATCTGGTGAGGCAGTGGCAGTGTGTAGCCTGCTCTACTACCAATATTTTTAGTGTTAAAGGGGTTGTCTCACTACAAAGATTAGCTTTCAACAGTAGGGAACAGTAAATGAAGACATTTTCTGAAAACATTGCTTTGTTTATTTCACTTTGTTGAGGAGCTAAGATTTTATCTGCTCCTAGTGCACACAGGTTTCTGTAGGAGAGTCCACAGCCTGAACAGGAAGTGAAAGGCTGAAACTGTAGAACCGCCTACAGCCAGACCAGGAAGTGTGAGCCTGAAGTTGCCTATGGTTCTGTGAAACTGCATGGTGAGACAACCCGTCTCAGTGGGTCAGGTGCATAGGGGCCCCATAAGCAGACTTTGCAAGAGAGGCCTTGTGCGCTGGCTGTGGTCTCCCACTGACCTTTCTTCTGCTTGCCTGGACTCTCCCATGTAGATGAACAGAGGATCAGGGATAAGCAGAGAGCAGGGAGTGACATCACCATGGTCTGGAGAGCTCATTAAGAAGCAGGCTAATGATCTCTAACAAGATTAGCTTTCGTTTACAGATAAGCAAATCTTTTCACTATTTAGAGCAGTTGTAGCTTTGTTTACTGAAGATTAGCTCTTGTGCAATTTGTAAGAGTAATATCTCGGCTAATTACACATAAGTCAAATATGCTAATCACTGCTATAGAACCACCCACAGCCTGCCAAGACAAAGTGAGTGAGAAAACCCTTTTAAGGGCTTATTTTGGAGTACTAATACCAGAAATGGTTTTATAACCATATTGTCTATCCTCCCTGATGAACCTGTTATATCACTGAGGAAACATGTAGGAGTAAGGGAAAACTAATGCATCTCAAAAAATTAGAACATCATTGAAAATTAAAGGACTCTCTTTATTTGTTCTAGGGCTCACAAACGTATTATATTAAACCTTGTAATTCAGACTGTAATGAGTCCATACAATATATGGGTTTCTCTATTTCACTTAAATTATTGTTATCTTTTCAGTGATATTCTCATTTTTTGAGATGCACTAGTATTTATTATCACTTTGGCACATCTAACAATTGGCTACGTACCATTCACACAACTCTCTACAGATCTACTCTTTTTGCTTTGTTTAGGCTTTTTCTTTACATATATTTTTGTTAATGATCTTTACATAGATCACTGTATTTTTATTACACTCTAGTTCCGAATGTTACAAGGTTGTTGAGAGTAAGGTTGGAGTACAGGGACACCCTTTTCAGATAGGGTAAGCTTGATAGGGGAGAGAGAGATAGCTTTATCCAATTTTTACTGAAACCTAAACAAAAGTTCTATGTTTTTTTTTATACTAGTTCCGAGAGTGCAGATTTTTTTTGTGTGAAAGTTATTGCCTCTAGTAACCTATATATATATTGGCAGGTGGCTATCAGGGCTATCTTTTCCATTGCCCGGGGGCCCCACAAGTATGGGGCCCCCGAGTGGTGTATGAATATCACAGGAATACAAGAAACATACCTTGGTTGGTTGGCTTTGCTTATTTAACTGTTTGTGTGTCTTTAGGACGTGCAAACAGTTAAAAACCATGTTGGAGTAGGGAGCCAAAGGCTCCCTGCCAAATAGTCTTGTAGGCTGCAGGCCTGCAGACATAAGTGGCATGGGGATATGAGTGTGCTTGGGGGAGGGGAGGCGGGCACTAGGGATGGCCAAATCTGAGGTCATGTATTTGGGCAGGGCCCAATGCAGTGCTATGACCAAGGGCTCATAATTCTGTTGAGACGGCTCTGGCGGTTATCCCAATTCGTTGTATTGCAAAATCAAGGGCCCTCAAGGCAAGGGGGGCAAAACGAGACCCAAAGTAGGCGGACAAAGAGGGGGCAGGATGAGAAGAGATGGAGATCTTACGAAAGCAAACTGTAGGGAGAAGAGATTTAGCGAACCAGATCCACGTCTCCCTCCTACTGACACAAAGCTAATCCAGATCAGCTGTATGTAAAGGGCCGGGCATAGCCTGTGTAGGAAGCTCACACTTTTCCATAGTGTCAGCAACCTACACACATGGTTTCCGAATTCCACCAACGATTTATGCAAGAAAGACTCGTGTCAATTTCTTCAGAAATTTCTAGCGAGAATTTCAGAGGAACAGCACAATGTGGAACTCAAGGAAAAATATGTTCAAGAATTGTGATATTAGGGGGAGCGCCATTATTTTGTAGAACATTTAGGAGAAATGACAAAACCTTTCTAAAGGTCAAAATTATAAGAAAAAGAGGAAGCAGAGGCGAGAGCTGCACTGTCCTGCACAGTTTATACTTGTGCCATCATAGACATTAACCTCTTAAGCCGCACGCCTGAAAAGTCCTTAATGACCGGCACATTTTTTTTAGTTTTTGCCTTCTTACGTTTCATCAGTCATAACTTTTTTATTTTTTCCAATTACGCAGTTGTATGAGGCCTTGTTTTATTCAGGACAAGTTGTAATTTTGGGGGGAACAGTTTAAAGGGGTTGTCTCACTCTATTGATTCATCTCACCTCAGTCCTGTTTTCTTGTTTTCAGTTTGAACTCAGGGACGTGTTTACTGGCTTCTACTAGGCTGCAGTAGAAGCCAGGTCTGTAGCTATAGCGACCAGTGCTGGCAGCCTATCAGGAGAGAGTAAACAGGTCTGTAGCTATAGCAACCAGTGCTGGCAGCCTATCAGGAGAGATCAAACAGGTCTTTAGCTATAGCAACCAGTGCTGGCAGCCTATCCGGAGAGATCGAACAGGTCTGTAGCTATAGCGACAAGTGCTGGCAGCCTATCAGGAGAGATCGAACAGGTCTGTAGCTATAGTAACCAGTGGTGGCAGCCTATCAGGAGAGATCAAACAGGTCTGTAGCTATAGAGACCTGAGGAGCTGATGCAGTGCATACAGGAGAGTATCGGAATATAGGTCCTTTTAGCTCATAGCGACCATTTTTTGCTGGCAGCCTATCTGGAGTGAGACGAACAGGTTCCTGTAAACCCAATATATAACCTGAGGAACTTATGCTTGTTGTTTAACTTAGGGTGATATTTATAGGAATAGGTAGGCACACTATTAAAGGAATATATTAATTTCAAAGTGACTTGTTTTTGCAATGATCTTTCAAATAAAAATGCAAGCAATCTTTAAGTGTCAGACACCCATTTAGCACACTCTCAATTATTGCACAATTTACTTTGTTTGTAATACTTTTTTCACCACCATCACACCGACAATAAAACCTTTTGATTATTGCTTCAGAAGGGTGCGGGGGAATGTGAGTATTCTCTCCCCTGTTTTCAAACTGCTAACACTGGACTCCGGGCAGCGAGCCGAAACAGTGAAAGGGGAGTGATGATGTCAACACCCAACACCCAAGGAAAATCAGGCGGGACGGGTTAAGGGAAAAGCCTCTGGATTTTACAGAGGTGAACATGAAATGATGACTTACAAGGGAAAATCATGCAGAACTTTGATGAAAGGGATATCGCCCTTTCAGCCTTTAAAAAAGAGGCGTTTCCCTTGCATAGGACTTACTGAAGGGGGATAATCATCTTTCATGGTGCGTCACCCTCTGTGGATGAGCATGGGAGAGAAAGCACCGCTTTTCCCCCCTCTGTCTGAGTCCACATGTCACTGTGTAGTTCCTCTCCCTATGCAGTCTTATTTTGTAAGAGCTGTTAGTTTACATACCACAGGCCTGCATTCAGTCTAGACTGTCTTCTACGAACTCAGAGCACTTATCTCTTCTCCTCTCCTCACACAGCTGGAGGTTTGTTACAGTTGATTCCAGTCTTCTATGAACTCATCCAGAGCAGCACAGATCTGTCTCCTTTCTATGTTTACACGCAGGAGCATTAAGGCACCGAGGCACAATTCTGCTATTTTCTGATTGTAGAAGCAGCTGCAGTGTTACTGTGCAGGTGCTGGCTGTGCAGAGTGAAATGTTGCCGACCCCTTATTCTGAGTGAGAGAGGCAGGAATGCACACTCCCGTGAATAGACCGAGGGCCAGACAGAATGTAAATTAGTAGAGCCGTCAGCCAATGAAAAGAAAGGAGGTGGAATCCGACCGGCACTGGGGAACAATGGTTACACACACCGAAGATAAGGAAGACAGTGAAAAAAAGACAGCTCTGCAAATGACATCCAATTGCAAAGTTGTTTGTTTTCACTGTCCCCTTATTCTGAAGACCATTTAATGTAATGATACAACCCCTTTAATATACGTGGGTTTTCTGTCAAACATGCCGACAATGTAAAAGACTATATTGGGCGAAAAGAAGGGTAGGCTGCTTGCATAGGGATGTCGGTGTATATACTGCTTTTGTCATCACGTCAATGCAGCCGCTATGTCTACCTTGTTGCGCAGTCCTTTTACACACATGGCTCTTAAAACCCAAGTAATACAAAGGTACTCGATTACTTAATTTTCAGCAGTTACCCTTTTGAAGTGTTTTTATTCTTTTGCTCACAGTTTTTTTTTATATCCATATTTTTTATCAATACGTGTGGTGTGTGGACAAAGTTTTGGTGCGCCTTTGTGCATCTTTGCTTTTTTTTTGTGTGATGATTTAAAAAAAAACAAAAAAAAAACCGACTGACAGGTGTGTACTCTTGCTCACCATTTGCCCTTCCTCCTGGCACTTTTGCCGGACATCATTCAGCATGTCTTTTAATGTCGCTATCTGCTGGTCCATTTCCTCCAGTCGGTCCTGTGCATCCTGCTGGTGTGCTTCTAGTACTTGTAGTGTTGAAGTCTCACGATCTAAATCATTTTGTAGTTCCTAAAAAAAATAAAAAGATTATTAATACTAGATATTAGTATCCATCCTGTGATGCCATCTTTGGGCTACCTTCTCTACCCCTATAATATTGGCAATGTTTAAAGGGCTATTCCCATCATAAATCACTGAAAAATGAAAAAATCTCTATCAAAAAAGGGTTTGTGCAAAAAAGACTAATCACTGATAAATACTCATAGCCTTATCTCTAAAATATACCTTTTTTATTAATAATCTTTTAATAAAAAAGGTTGCTAACCACAACCTTACCTCGACCACTAAATATACAAAAGAAAACTTAACCAGCTAGGGTCTTTGCAGGGAAAGAGTAAGGGATAGAGGTATTTGTTTTGAATATTTAGTGGTTAAGTTTTCTTTTGTATATTTAGTGGTCGAGGTAAGGTTGTGGTTAGCAACCTTTTTTATAAAAGATTATTAATAAAAGGTATATTTTAGAGATAGGGCTTGATGATTATTGATCAGTGATTAGTCTATTCCCATCATAGCAAGTGCTGCTGGAAGTGCCAATTTTTGTAAAGTAAGCTATTGTCAAATTGCTTTGTGTTAAAAAATACGTATGCTTTACCTAATACAGGCCTTTTTTTTGCACCTTTGTCAAATAGTCTCAAAAATATGGGAATCTACTAAGAGAACAAAGAGTGACTTTTAATACCTATATTTACTATTTTGCCATGGGCAAACAAACTCTATCAGTTCTCAATCTATAAAAGCACTAAAACTTAACTTTTATTATGAAAAACCCCCTTAAAACCTCAATAAACATTTTTTAAAAAAAACCTGATTTCTATCCCCCTCAGTTTTTTTTTAAAAACCCTTTCCCCCCCCCCCTTTCTAATTCAAAAAAATTAACTCCTTTTCTTTTTCCCAAATCAGGGGGAAAACACCACCTTTTGAAACAGCAGGGAAACCCAAAAATCCGGATTTGCAAACTGCAAAAGAAAACCCAAAAAACATCTTATTTGGGGATGCCCCCCTAACCCTGATGGGCATGAAGAATAAAAGGGTTTTCCATGTGAAACCCTTTTGCAGCAGTAAACAAAAAAAGGTATAAAATCAAAAAAAAAAAAATTTAAATTTAAAAATTAAAATGACTAACCCCCTTGGGCCCCGGACCTCAATCCCCATAAAGCCATTTTGCTGGTAAAACCTTTTTGGGGAAAGGTAAAGGAAATTCCTTTTTTTATTTTTAAATTTTTCCCCCCTTTTTTTTGTGTTTACCCCCTGCAGGGGGTTTTTCAAAAGGGAAAACCCTTTAAAAGCTTAAAGCCCATCAAAATTTAGGGACTACTCCCCAAAGTAAGATTTTTTGGGATTCCTTTTGCAGGTGATTTACCCAAATCCCATAAAAGTGGTTTTCCCTCTGATAAAAAGGTGGTTTTCCCAAACCAGATTTGAAAATAAAAAGGGAGTTTTTCTTTCAAAAAAAAAGAAAGGATAAAGGAATGAAAAAATTTGAGGGGTTAAAATTTAAGGTTCTAAAAAAGTAAATTATAGAGGAAAAAGTGTTTTTCCCAAAATAAAATTTTAAGTTTTTAGTGCTTTTAAAGATTGAGAACTTTTTAAGTTTAATTTTGCCCAGGGAAAAAATAGTAAATATTTTTTTTTTGCCCCTTTTAAACCTCCCCCAAAACTTCTTTTTTTACCGCCCCACCACTGTGTCGGGAAACTGTTCAAAAGGAACCGCACGTAAAGGCAAGCGGTGCGTGGACTTTCATTGAAAAACCCAAACCGGACTTTACGCCCATTTACTGAAGAAAAAGATAAAGGGGGGGCCCCAAAATGTAAGGTAATGTTTTGCATTACAACTGAAAGAACACTGTGGTGGTCGGTAACAATGGAGACTGGAGAACAAGTTGGTGCAAAAAAAAAAAAAGGCCTGTATTAGGTAAAGCATACTTTTTTTTTTTTAAATAACATGTATTTTGAAAATTGCTTCTTCATATAATTGGTTTCCCTTTCCCCCCGGGACTTGCTGGGGAGGGGAAAAAACCCCCTTTTTAAAATTTTAAAAATTTTGACACTTAGTAAAAACAGCAAAACTGCGGCAGGCGGAGGAGCGGCAGGTCATCGATATCCAAAGGGTTAAAACCCGTGGGAGGCACAGCTTTACAAAACCCCGCAAATTAAAAAGAATTTTTCCCGGGGAAAAAAATGCAGATTAAATGAAAACCCACAACCTTTAAAATAGTAACCATGTATCCCCGGAAATTTGGGGGCTCCCAAACCCCAAACTTAAGCCCCTTTTCCTCCTAAAGGGGGGCCCAAACCCCGCGAACCCGATTTTAATTTAAAGGGGGTTGTCAAGGGGTGATTTTTTTTCTATTGAAAATATAATATACAACCCCCCCAAGTTCAGGTCCCCAAGACAGGGGAGGCGAAGGTAGATGACGCCTAACAACCCCGTCAACCAAAAGGGGGAAGGGGGGGCACAAGAAAGCTTGGAGGTGGGTACATTTTCTGTTGGGTCATAGGGCCTTAATTTCCTAGGGGACCAAATACCTTGTCCCATTTCCCGCTCAATTTCCACGGGCCTCAGGATACAAAAAATTTTGAGCATACAATTTGGGGGCAAAAATTTTAAACTTGCAACCGGGAAAATCACCATACAATGTCGCAGACCCTGCTGATTTTTACAGCAAAAGTGATTGATGGAAAAAAACCAACTGATTATCAGGGAAAATTTTTTCGGTAAAACCAACCCAAATAATGAGGGCGGGCTATAGCGCCCTCTAAAAGTAAATGTGGGAACTACATTTCCTGTACTGCTCTTACATGTATTTGGGGAGGTGCATGCAGTGATTGGGGGGCATAGCCCCTCCTACAGTACAGTTAGATACAAAAGGGCCCCGTACTAACTTACATGTAAATTTTGTGGGTTAAAAAAGTGATTGGGGGGTCTAAAAGCGCCTCTCTACTAACAGTGCGGTCTAACCCTGTCCCGTACTGGGTCTTAAAATTTTATTTTGGGGGTTTAAAGCAATTTATTGTGGGCTAAAGCGCCTCTCTACAGTACAAATGCGGGACTACAAAGTCCCCGGGACTGCTTTTTACATGTATTAAGGGGGTGTATAAAATTTATTGGTGGTCTATTAAACGTCCTCCTTACAGTACAGGGGGCAGTACAAAACCCTCCTGTACTGCTCTTACATGAAAATTTTGAAAAGGGGCGTACAATTATTTGGGGGCCCAAGCGGGCCCCTCTACAGTACAGTTCAGTACACCCTTCCCGTACTGCTCTTTACATTATTAGTATTGCATGCACTGAGGTTTGGGGGCCCCATAAACGCCTCTCTACAGTACGTGAAGGGACTACATGTCCTGTACTGCTCTTACATGTATTGGAGGTGCCGCACTGATTGGGGCCTATAAACGCCTCTCTACAGTACAGTGTGGTACTACAAGTTCTGTAATCCTTTACATGTATTAAATGAGGGTTGAAAAGATGATTGGAGGTCAAAAATTTCCTCTCAAAAGTACAGTGCATAAAAACAAAGTCCTGTACTTCTCTTACAAAGAAATTTGTGAGGGGCTACAATTTATTGGGGGTCTAACGCCCTCCCACAGTAAAAGTGCAGTAAAAACACCCGTAAATGCTCTTAAAAAAAAAATTTTTTTTTAAAAGGGGGGCATTTTCAGTGATTTGGGGGTCCCATAAACGCCTCTTTAAAAAGTACAGGTTGGGACTACAAGTCCTGTACTCTCCCTTTCATGTAATTTGTGAGGTGCATGCAGTGATTGGTGGTTTTATAGGCCCCCTCTCTACATTTCGGGGGCGTACTACACTTTCCCGTACTTTCTCTTTCATTATTTTGTGAGGTGGGATGCAGTGGAATTTGGTGGTCTATAAACGCCCCTCTACAGTCAGTCGGGACTAAAATTCCTGTACTCCCCCCTTACATGTATTAGTTTTTAGGGGCAAAGCGTGGGTTTGGCGGGCCCCCATAAAACGCCTCTCTACTTTCAGTGCGGTACAAAAAGCCTTACTGCTCTTAAAATGTATTAGTGGGTTTATGCAGTGAAGGTGGTCTAAAAGCGTCTCTCAAAAAGTACAGTGCGGTATTTCTTTTCCGTACCCTTTTTACATGTATTAAATGAGGTGCATGCAGTGATTCCCCGGGCTATACGCCCTCTACAGTAAGGCGGTAAAATACATGTCCCCGTACTGGGTCTTCCAATTTTTAATGAGGGGCCCCAGTGATTGGTGGGGTTTAAAAGCACCTCTCTACAGTACAGTGGGGAAAACTACTTTCCTGAAATGCCCCAAACATTATTAGTGAGGTTTCAAAAGCAAGGGAAATTGGGGGGTCTATACCCTCCTATAGGGACAGTGCAGTACTACATTCCCCGTACCCGCTTTACATGTTTAGTGAGGGGCATGCCCCGATTGGTGGTCTATACGCCTCTCTACTTACATTTGTGGTACTACATGTTCGTACTCTCTTACTTATTGTGAGGTTATACTTGATTGGGGGTCTTATCCCTCTCTCGACGTGGGTACACATGTCCTGTACTGCTCTTACATGTTTTGTGGGTGCAAAAGTGATTGGGGTCTATAGCGCCTTTCAAGCACAGTCGGTACTACATGTCCTGTACTGCTCTTCATGTTTAGTGAGGTGTTCAGTGGGGGGGCTATAGCGCCCTCTACGTCAGTGGGATAATGCCCCGTACTGCTTTTACATGTTTTATGAGGTTATACAGGTTTGGGGAGGTCTATTTTGCCCCCTCTACAGTACATGGGGTTTACAGCCTGTAGCTCTTACATCAGGAAAAAAAAAAAAAGAAGAGAGGGGCGCAAAATTAGTGTTAACGAAACATATATATGGGTAGTTCAGATGGTATATTCTACCTTTTGGTTTGCGCAAAAAAAAGGGCACAACCCAATAAGCGCTTGCAGGGCTTTTTTACCCGGCCCTTAATACGGCAGGCCGATGGTCTCTGGTACTCCGTTCGGTACCGGGGAGAAAGATTGCCAAAAGGAAAAAAAGGGAAAAAAAGACCCGGCGCAGGCAGGGAATAAAAACCCGGAAAGGCTTTCAATTAAAAAAAGTTTATTTTAAAAAAGCCCCGGGATACCAGAACAATTTAAAAAACCTAAGACAAAAAAAAAACTTTACGCGTTTCGCGCGTCACCCCCTTTATCAAAAGTGTACTTCGATAAAAAAAAACATAGTATAAAAATGCCCGGCAATTTTTAGTTTTGTTTTTTTACTTTACGAAGGTGACGGGAACACAGGTGAGAAGAAGGGGAAAACAATTGGAAGGGAAGTGTCAATCGTGTGAAACGAGAAGAAGCGAAAAGACAGAGAACTGAGCCGGAGCCCAAAAATATGTTGATCTTTATAAAATTTTAAAAAAAAAATAAATAAATAAATAAAGAAGTTAGGGCTTGTTCACACGGCGTTTTGGATCCTTTTACGGTCCTTTTTTTTCGCACTGAAAAGCGCTCCGAAAGCGGATCCGCAAAACCAGCATTGGGTACTTTTTTTGACCCCTTTTTTAATGCTTTTTTTTTTAATGCTTTTACGCATCCGCTTTCGAGCGTTTTCGAAGAGGGGTCTCTCCTCTCTGTCTCAAAACTGTCTCCCCCCCCCGGCTCCCATTCATTGTATCGTCTGCTCCCATTCATTGTGGGCTCCCGCCCCCCGCCCCCATTCATTGTATTTGTTGCCCCATTTATTTATGTCCTCCCCCCCCTGCCCCCTTCATTTTATTTTTCTGCCCCCCTTCATTGTATTTTCCCCCCCTCCTCCCCTTCATTGTATTTGTCTGCTCCCATTCTTGTAGTCCCCCCCGCCCCCCCCCTCCCCATTCATTGTATTTGTCGGCTCCCATTCATTGTATGTCTCCCCCCCCCGCCTCCCATTATTGTTTTTGCTGTCCCTTTTCATTGTATGTCTCCCCCCCCGCCCTCCCATTCATTGTATTTGTTGCTCCCATTTTTGTTGTCCCCGCCCCCCGCCCCCCATTCATTGTTTGCTCCCGCCCCCCCCCCCTTTTCATTGATGTCTCCCCCCCCCGCCCCCATTCATTGTATTCCCCCCGCCCCAGCTCCCTTTCTTTGTTTGTCTTGCCCCCGGCTCCTCCCTGTACCCCGGCCGCTCCCCTCCTCCCCTTCCCCCCCGGCCCCTCCTCCCGCCGCACCCCTCCCCCCCCGGGCCGCTCACGCCGCCGCCCACATCTGCCGTCGCCGCCCCGCCTCCTTTCGCTGCCGCCGCCCACCGCTCACCTGCGCTGGGCCGCCGCGCTCACCTGCGCTGCCGCCCACCGCTCACCTGGGCTGCCGCCGCCGCCACCGCTCACCTGCGCTGCCGCCCACCGCTCACCTGCGCTGCCGCTGCCGCCCACCGCTCACCTGTGCTGGCCGCCACTCACCTGCGCTGCCGCCGCCCGCTCACTGCGCTCCTGCTGCCTCTCCAGCGATCCCCGTCCAGTCTCCCAGTGCGCTTTTCGCATCCGCTTTCAGGATGCAAAGCGCAGCTGTTACGTACCAGGAGTGTGGAGCGCTTTTGGACAAGTGCCAAAAGCGGACTCCATTATCTCCTATGGGCTTTCAGTTGCGTAAAACGCAATAAGAATTGACATGTCAATTCTTAAAGCGGATGCGAAAAGCGCAGTGCAGAAGAGCTCTCAAAAGCGCATCGCTGATCTCCCGTGGGAACAGCGATGCGCTTTTGCCATTCAACTCAATGTTAATCACACTGACAATTGTTAGATCCGTTTTGCGGATCCGTAAAACGGATCCGTAAAACGGATCACAAAAACGCCGTGTGAACAAGCCCTTAAAGTGAGGTGTGTTTCTTTCTTTATAGTGAGGTGTTGGAGTGATACATTTTAGGGTGTGATGTAGATAAATCACTATTAGTGGGTACTATAGAGGAAAAACAAAAATTTCTCTCCTGCGTAGAATGGACATGGGGAAAAATAGTGACCAATAGGAAACGGGGCGGTAAATTCAAAGGAACCAATGGGTGTCTTGGTTCTAATTCAAAAATGGATGGCGCTGAAACACAGAGGCTAAGCGCGCTAAAAGATATTTCATATTTCAGGAATGTGCTATGATTGGTTGAAAGATAGCGAGGTAAATTCAATTCAGCCAATAGTATATGTATATAGAAAAGATCTTGTGATTGGTTATACTAACAGCGGGCCGTATGAACTGGCCAATCCGTGGTGAAGTATGTAGTACGAAGCTCATTGGTGCATGGTCTGGCCGGGAAATCTAAAAAAAGCCAATCAAAAACAGAAGCTACTTCTCTATGGGAGATAGCACGGGGAAAGAAAGGTTTACAGACTTATAGCTAAATGTAGCTGAATTTGAGTTATTAAGCAACTGAGAAGTAGTAAACAGAATATAAGTGAAACTCAGGAGTTTGAAATTATTGTTACAAAGAAAAATAAAATATAAATAAGATAAAAAACAAAATATAGAGCAGCAATGAAAATTCTGAGATTATGTACATTCTATCGAATGCGTACATTTCAGAAATAATAATGACATAGTTCAATGATTTGAAAGAGTCCCAATAGTGCAGATATAAAAAAAAGGGCAGTAGTAGAACACAGTCAGTGTGTCCAAAACTGCGAAGTATAACTTCAAGCAATGAATAGAATGCAAATAGACAGTATACTGTGGTACATCTAGTAAAAATATATAAAATGACTTAAAACATATATAGAGCCTAAATGTATCTTTAATTATAATATTGAATCACTGCTCTTACATGTATTAGTGAGGTGCGTACAATGATTGGTGGTCTATAGCGCCTCTCTACAGTACAGTGCGGTACTACATGTCCTGTACTGCTCTTACATGTATAAGTGAGGTGCATGCAGTGATTGGAGGTCTATAGTATCTCTCTACAGTACAGTGCAGTACTACACGTCATGTACTGCTCTTAAATGTATAAGTGAGGTGCATGAAGGCGGTCTATAGCACCTTCCTACAGTACAGTGTGGCACTACATGTCTTGTACTGCTCTTATATGGATTATTGCAGTGCATGCGGTGATTGGCGGTCTATAGCGCTTCTCTACAGTAGAGTGCAGTACTACATGTCCTGTACTCCTCTTACATGTATTAGTGAGGTGCATGCAGTGATTGGTGGTCTATAGCGCCTCTCTACAGTACAGTACTACATGTCCTGTACTGCTCTTACATGTATTAGTGAGGTGCATGCAGTGATAGTGGTCTATAGCGCCTCTCTACAGTACAATGCAGTACTACACGTCCTGTACTGCTCTTACATGTATAAGTGAGGTGCATGAAATGACTGGCGGTCTATAGCACCTTCCTACAGTACAGTGTGGCACTACATGTCTTGTACTGTTCTTATATGGATTATTGCAGTGCATGCAGTGATTAGCGGTCTAATAGCCTCTCTGCAGTAGAGTGCGGTACTACATGTCCTTTACTTCTCTTACATGTGCCAGGAGAAGCGGCCCCTTTGGGCACCAGGTGAAGGCCCCACTTTCTGGTCCATTGCGTATCTAGTCCATGACCCTAGAAGCTCCTGTCCTCATAGAAAGTGATTTCCGGCCTCCAGCAGCTCCTCCTAATTGTAATATGGAAGGACCCGCTTTATTTGGATCAGTATCTGCTGAATTTTCTGTCATCCTCATTTCGCATTATGTTGGGGCTTCAAAGTCATTTTTTAGTTTTCCATACAGTTATGGTTCCAACGCAATACATTACACAATACAGTGTAACATAATGGGACACATTTACAAATCCTGTCAACATTGTCCATATGTCTATAGGTATTGTAATGGTGCTGCAAATGTATTGCAGAGGCTCATTCAATCTGATAGAACTGGCCTACCTTTAGACACTTAACTGTTAAGAGTCTGTTCACACGCCGTTTTTGGATCCGTCTGTTGGACCCTAAATTGACCCAAACAACTATCTAATAATGTGCAATGTGATTTACATTGATTTGAACTTTAAACACGATTTTCGTATCACTGCGTCTGTAGGATCCGTCTTTCTGATCCGTTCCAAGAATTGTCATGTCAATTCTTGGAGCGAAAGACGCAGCAGGAGCCCTATAATCAACTATAGGGTGCGACCCTGCTGCATCCAACACACATTCAAACTCGCAGCTGCGTGATGGACACGTGTTGGATCCGTTGGATGCAATTTTGGGATCCAAAATTGGATCCAAAAACACCATGTGAACAGCCCCTTAGTTGGATTACTTTGCAGTGACAAAATGCACCAAAACGTTGATGCCATTTTGGAGCACTCTCTCACATTCCAAGCCATACATTTTGTGATCAGGGACATACCTGTACCTCTGTGCTTTTCTGTCTGATTGCCTCTTCCTTTTCTCGAATGTCTTGTTCCAAAGCATATTTTTCTCTACAAAAGAAGGTAAAATGTAAGTGTTGAACATAAGAATAAAAATGAGGTTTCCTTTGGCCCTGTTCACATTTGCAACAGAAGTTCTTTAGGGGCCTTTGTGGCAGATGCCATTGGACACAGGGCTATCCTCTAGAGGAAAATGCTGGACAGCGTGACAGAAACTGAACAGATCCTATCATAGTCAACAAGGTGCGCCGGGTGCTGTAGGTTTCCGTCATGTGTAGGAGTAACAACATTTTAATTGTTCTGCTTGTAAGGCGGAGCAGGACAACAGAAATTCTGACGCAGATTTAGACAAGTCGGTCCAAGGCTAGAGAGCTAAATCCCAAAGAATTTGTTAAAAAATATTAAAGGGTGTACTCCCATCTCATTGATTAGCTTTAAACGTGTAGCCAAGAGTAAATAAAGAGCATTACCAAATACATTGCTGTTCTGAATTTGCTTCCCTTTAGAGCAGTTCTTAGCAGTTGATTTCGTACAAAGGCTTACCTAGGTAACAGACCACCTATCTCTAATCCAGCAAAGGTCAGGTTGGCGATGTCACTCCCTGCTGTGTCTTATCAGCAGTACAGGAGCTTGTCTATCTATGTTACTGACCAAACTTTAACTGTTTAGAGCTCTTTAGCCTTGTGTTCTGCTATTAAAAAACCCTCCATAACCACTGTCCCTATAACAATCTCGGCTAGTAATAGGAGATCTATAATGTCAGTCACTGTTGTAGAACCGCCCAAAGCCTGAACAGGAAGTAGGAACCTGAAGCTGAAGACCTTCCCACAGCCTAAATAGAAAGTGGGAGCCTGATGCTGTAGACCCGTGCACAACCTGAACAGGAAGTGATAGCCTAAAGCTATAAACCTGCCTACAGCTTGTACATGAAGAGGGAGCTGAGAAGCTATAGAACCATCCACAGCTTGAAAAGGAAGTAGGAGCCTGAAGCTGCAGACCTTCCCGCAGCCTAAAAAGAAAGTGGGAGCCTGAAGCTCTAGAACCAGCCACAACCTGAACAGAAAACAGGGCGCTGAAGCTGTAGACCAGCCCACCACCTGAACAGGAAGTGGGAACCTGAAGTTATAAACCCGCCTACAGCTTGTACAGGAAGTGGGTGCCAAAAAGCTATAGAGCCACCCACAGCTTGAACAGGAAGTAGGAGCCTGAAGCTGCAGACCTTCCCACAGCCCAAAAAGAAAGTGGGAGCCTGACGCTGTAGACCCAGCCACAACCTGAACAGAAAATGGGGGCCTGAAGCTGTAGACCAGCCGACATACTGAGCAGGAAGTGGGAGCCAAAAAGCTATAGAACAACCCACATCTTGAACAGGAAGTGGGAACCGGAAGCTGTTGGACCACCCACAGCTTGAACAAGAAGTGACAGTCTGAAGTTTGAGGTGAAGAGCAGGCGTGGTGAAACAGAATGGTGAAAAAAACTCTATTAATGTAATGTGGATGTATTTTGTATTATAGTTTGATGCATTTAAATGAACTTTTTGTTCACCTTTGTAACTGGGCGATCTCCTGGCTGATGTCGTCCAGTTCTTTCACGCCAGTGAAGTCTCCAGAACCAACAGAGCTGGAACTGTCCTAAGGAAGAGAAACAAGACATTTTAACATATATCTTTTATTCAGCATATTATTTACATAGTCCAAGCACTAGTCTATTAATCTCATATTACATTAAGTTAACGAGGAAAGATCACTTCCCAGGAAATCTAATAGGAGACCAAAGTATAAAAATATTATAAAAAAAAAGAATAATAATAATCTATTCTATGTTCGACAGTACTTATTTAGAAACTAAGGGCACGTTCACACAGATGATTTGCATGCTGACATTTCAGCGGCGTCAAAACCTCGTCTGTAAGGCCTTGTTCACACGGCTTATTTGGGCGCGGATCGGAGCCGTACTGCGCGCCGGATTTGCGCTGCAGTACGGCTCCAATCCGTCTCAGTAACTACGGTATTCCACAGTTCGTATAGAGAACTATGGATTCCGTCGCTCCTTCCCGCTCGGTGAATCCGCCGGTCGGGGAGAAAGTGACGTGAATTATTTACGGCGCGTACACGCCGTAGATAATGACAGTCTATGGGCTGCCGGCGTAATTGCGGGGCGAAATCCGTCCCCGCAATTATGCCGGCAATAAGCAGTGTGAACCAGGCCTAAAGCGCCTCAATGCACCAGTTTTCAGACGAGGTTTTGATCAGGTTTTCGACAAGGTTTTCCAACGCTGTTTTCTTTCTGAAAAGCCCAAACAAATTAATATCCAGGGCAAAAACTGTGCCGAAAACGCGCCAGAAACGGGTCAAAAACCGCACCTAGGTTTTGAAGCCCTCTATTGATTCCTATTAGAATTTTTTTAGTGTTGAGAATGCTTCTTTTTCAGTGTCCAAAACAGCGTCCAGAGAAGCTCGGGAAAACCTTGTGGTGCGTGAACTACAGCGCTGCTTCACATAGGAATCAATGAAAATGAACTGGGGGCGTTTTGGAGGCTTTTTTTATTGCTGTTTTGAGCGCAGAAACGCTGCGAACACAGCGTCAAAATCAGATGTGTGAACTTTCCCTAAAGCTCTGGCCCTTTAAGAACTAAGCCAACTTAGAGTGAGTATTCAAAGTCCTAGAAAAATGTTACAGCTGTGTGATCCGCCCCGCTGCTGAGCCGATAGGGTCCATGGAGACACAGTTGGGGCCTAAGTTCCAGCTGCCAGAAGCGAATATGATCACAACTACAAGTAGGGGCCGCTGGCTACATTAATTTTCTGTATTACCGGCATAAGTGTGCCACCAATGGAAACTGCATGTGGCCGTCGTAATGTGGGACTGTACTCTTAAAGGGGTTTTGCCACGATCTAATGTTGACGTGGGATCCTCCAAAATGGGTATTTAATCACTTTTCTAAATGTATGTCATTAAAAAAAAAAGTGAAGCCTGTGAGATCTACAGTCTGACTTACATGCCCTTAGTTTCCTGACAGTTTACATTAGACACGACCAGGAGCTGATCTGGCCGCGCTTGCTTTGTTTGCACTTCTTATCTGATGGCAGGGAACATGAACAAGCTTTGAAGGCACTGGGGAGAAAAGATCCTGTGTCTTTTGTATAGAGAATCCACTGGTTGTAATGTAATTATCTGAGTAAACGTACAGATGCTCCCTGGATCTCTGCTCAGCCCTCCTCCCCCCCCTGCATCAGTTTGTGAACAAATGAAAGAAGGCTGCCTGCTCAGAGCTTTATCTTCTCTCCTGTGCACAATACAGTTATCCTGTGTGGTTTAGCCAAACAATGTTTACTCAGCTACAGACACTGAGTATCAGCCTCTGGAACGTGCATGGGAGGTGGTGCAATGACATCACAGAGGAGGTACTTGTTTTTTAAAACACAGAAACACAACGCCCCTTTTTTTCAAGCCTCAAGAGGGGAGTATCAGCCTGTTAGGTGAGGAACTTACTTCTTGGCAAAACCCTTTTAAGGCTCTGTCTCCACTGCGCAGAAAAACATCCCATAGACTAATACAGTAAAAACCTCCTGTTGTCTCCGTCTTTTTTCTGCTAGTTTTTTTTCCTGTCCGTCTTTTGAAACATGTTGCCGGACAGAAAATTTACTATTGGAGCCTATGTAACGCACCGGACAATTTTTGACGCGTTTTTTCAATGAAACCCCCCCCCTCCCCCGAGATTAAAGTCCCCCTATTGTGGGTGTTACCACAGGCTATACCTTATCAATTTTGCATACAAGTGTCCGATGTTTCCTTGTTCATAATGAAGTGATGCTGCTTTTGTCGCTAACGGATTTTTATGGATTTTAGCACAAAAATCCGGATTTTGACGCTAATAAAGTTACAGCGTTTCTGTCGCTAAAAATCCATTTTTGTATGGATTTTGGCACTAATAAAGTTCTCTCGCTTGTGCCGCTAATAACCCGTTGATTTATGGATTTTGGGGCTAAAATTCGTTTTATTTTTTCGGATTCTGGTGCTAATAAAGCCACCTTCCTCCCATAATGTGATGCTCACGCCTCCCCCAACGTGCGGCATCATATCGGGGTAGAAACGGCATGGACTAGAGTCCACCCCCTCACTCAAAGTTCGGATGCAATGCGCCTGAGCCCCGTTCCTCCCATGCTGCGATGTTTACGCCTCCCCCAAGATACAGCATTATACTGGGGTAAAAACGGCAGGGATCACAGTCAGATCCCTTCCCCCAGGTTCAGATGCAACGCGTCCGAGTCTTCATTATTCCCAGTGCTATGATATCCATGTCCTTTCTGCCCCGACATGCAGCACCATGGCATGGACTAGGCTGCTATCTATATCCCCCATGAGCTACACATGCCAGGAGGTTTGGAAACCAGCGCATGCGCAGCAGCACGTCTCGTAGGCACAGCTTGAACAAGATATGCTACTGCGCATGCGCTGGTTCCTGAGGTCCCTACGGCACCAGGCACTTGTCTGCTAACTTGGGGACTTGATGCACAGGGCCAGACCGAACAATTTTGTGGACCGTATATTGCATGTTGAACTGAAGAAAAAAAAAATCAAAGCAGATACCAGAGAAACCAAAGAATACACCAATTTGCTTTGCTGTTGAAGGTTTTGTCTCGCTAGACATTTACGGCATATTGCTAGGACAAGCCATCAATGTCTGACAGATGAAGGTCCCACACATATCTCCAAAATGACCCCCGAAACCTCCCCGTGGTCGGGACTCTCCCATAGACATGAATGGGAGTTCCAATTACAGCCGAGCATTGCTGCTCGGCTAAACTTGGAACTCCCATTCATGTCTATGGGACAGTCCCAACCGGCATTTTGTTCAGAACCAAGAGGTTTTTGGGCTCGTTTTGGAGATGGGTGCAGGTTCCAGCCCCGGGATACATATCTCTCAGACACTGATAGCACATCCTTGCGATACGCCGACATTGTCTGTAGCAAGACAAACCCTTTAAGTTACATCATCGTTACCAATTAGCATTTTTTACAAAACATGTAAAAACAAATTTTGTCACTTAGAATCTAGTTGGTGCAAAGTAGCACATCTACAGCCAGAGGGGTGAGGTGCCTGTGCACAGTTAGTAAGAGATATGGAGAGGGCAACAGGATGAGAGAAAAGCATGTGTAACGCTCCCCCGTGGGTAGAGTGTGTAAACCGCGTGCCTGTGGGTAGAGTGTGTAAACCGCGTGCCTGTGGGTAGAGTGTGTAAACCGCGTGCCTGTGGGTAGAGTGTGTAAACCGCGGGACTGTGGGTAGAGTGTGTAAACCGCGAGCCTGAGGGTAGTGTGTGTAAAACGCGTGCCTGTGGGTAGAGTGTGTAAACCGCGTGCTGTGGGTAGAGTGTGTAAACCGCGTGCCTGTGGGTAGACTGTGTAAACGCGTGCCTGTGGGTATAGTGTGTAAACCGCGTGCCTGTGGGTAGAGTGTGTAAACCGCGTGCCTGTGGGTAGAGTGTGTAAACCGCGTGCCTGTGGGTAGAGTGTGTAAACCGCGTGCCTGTGGGTAGAGTGTGTAAACCGCGTGCCTGTGGTAGAGTGTGTAAACCGCGTGCTGTGGGTAGAGTGTGTAAACCGCGTGCCTGTGGGTAGAGTGTGTAAACCGCGAGCCTGTGGGTAGACTGTGTAAACCGCGTGCCTGTGGGTAGAGTGTGTAAACCGCGGGCCTGGGGGTAGAGTGGGAAACCGCGTGCCTGTGGGTGAGTGTTAAACCGCGTGCCTGTGGGTAGACTGTGTAAACCGCGTGCCTGTGGGTAGACTGTGTAAACGCGTGCCTGTGGGTAGACTGTGTAAAACCGCGTGCCTGTGGGTAGACCGTGTAAACCGCGTGCCTGTGGGTAGACAGTGTAAACCGCGTGCCTGTGGGTAGATGTGTAAAACCGGTGCTGTGGGTAGAGTGTGTAAACCGCGTGCCTGTGGGTAGACTGTGTAAACCGCGTGCCTGTGGGTAGAGTGTGTAAACCGCGTGCCTGTGGGTAGACTGTGTAAACCGCGGGCCTGTGGGTAGACTGTGTAAACCGCGTGCCTGTGGGTAGAGTGTGTAAACCGCGTGCCTGTGGGTAGAGTGTGTAAACCGCGTGCCTGTGGGTAGAGTGTGTAAACCGCGTGCCTGTGGGTAGAGTGTGTAAACCGCGTGCCTGTGGGTAGAGTGTGTAAACCGCGTGCCTGTGGGTAGAGTGTGTAACCAGCGTGCCTGTGGGTAGAGTGTGTAAACCGCGTGCCTGTGGGTAGAGTGTGTAAACCGCGTGCCTGTGGGTAGACTGTGTAAACCGCGTGCCTGTGGGTAGACTGTGTAAACCGCGTGCCTGTGGGTTGAGTGTGTAAACCGCGTGCCTGTGGGTAGACTGTGTAAACCGCGTGCCTGTGGGTAGACTGTGTAAACCGCGTGCCTGTGGGTAGACTGTGTAAACCGCGTGCCTGTGGGTAGACTGTGTAAACCGCGTGCCTGTGGGTAGACTGTGTAAACCGCGTGCCTGTGGGTAGACTGTGTAAACCGCGTGCCTGCGTGTAGTGTAACGTGTGTAATGTGTGTCTGTAACTTGTGAGATATGCGCCACGATATGCTGTGTGAACTAAATTACGTGTGTGTGCAGTATAGCGGTGCTATGAAAGTGCGTCCAGTACGCCACAAGAAGTGCGTGGGTACAGCGCAAAGAATGTGCGTCCGCTCGCAGACAAGAATGTGCGTCCGGTATAGCAGCACAACGAATGTGCGTCCGGTATAGCAGCACAACGAATGTGCGTCCGGTATAGCAGCACAACGAATGTGCGTCCGGTATAGCAGCACAACGAATGTGCGTCCGGTATAGCAGCACAACGAATGTGCGTCCGGTATAGCAGCAAAAGATGTGAACGTCGGGTATAGCTAAGCACTCGGAATGTTGCGTCCGGGTAAGCAGCAAACGAATTGTGCGTCGGTATAGCAGCACAAGACATGTGCGTCCGGTAGTAGCGCAAACGAATGTGCGTGTCCGGTATAGCAGACACACCGGATGTGCGTACGGTATAGCACCCACGGAATGTGCGTCCGTGTATAGAGGAAACGAATGTGCTGTCGGTATAGCGCAAACGAATGTGCGTCCGGTGTAGCAGCACTAAGGAATGTGCGTCGGTATTGCAGCAACGAATGTGTGTCGGTATACGCAGCACATGAATGTGAGCGGTATGAAGCTAGTAACAATGAATGCGAGCAACGTGTATGCAGTACAATGAATGCTGCGCCGTATAGCAGACTAACAATGTGCGTCCGGTATAGCTGTACAATGAATGTTCTCCCTTTATAGCAGTACAAAGAATGCGCGGCCTGTATAGCAGTAAAATGATTGCGCGCCCGGTATAGCAGTACAATAAATGTGCGTCCGGTATAGCTGTACAATGAATGTGAGCCCAGTATAGCAGTACAATGAATGAGCGCCAGGTATAGCAGTACAATGAAGGGGAGCCCGGTATAGCAGTACAATGAATGTGCGTCCATTATAGCAGTACAATGAACGTGCGTCCATTATAGCAGTACAATGAACGTGCGTCCGTTATAGCAGTACAATGAACGTGCGTCCGTTATAGCAGTACAATGAACGTGCGTCCGTTATAGCAGTACAAGAATGTGCGTCCGTTATAGAGTACAATGATACGTGCGTCCGTGTATAGCAGGACAATGAACGGGCGTCCGGTATAGCAGTACAATGACCGTGCGTCCGTTATAGCAGTACAATGAACGTGCGTCCGTTATAGCAGTACAATGAACGTGCGTCCGTTATAGCAGTACAATGAACGTGCGTCCGTTATAGCAGTACAATGAATGCTGTGCCTTATTACAGTACAAATGAAGTGCGTCCGTTATAGCAGTACAATGAACGTGCGTCCATTATAGCAGTACAATGAACGTGCGTCCATTATAGCAGTACAATGAACGTGCGTCCATTATAGCAGTACAATGAACGTGCGTCCATTATAGCAGTACAATGAACGTGCGTCCATTATAGCAGTACAAATGAACGTGCGTCCATTATAGCAGTACAATGAACGTGCGTCCATTATAGCAGTACAATGAACGTGCGTCCATTATAGCAGTACAATGAACGTGCGTCCATTATAGCAGTACAATGAACGTGCGTCCATTATAGCAGTACAATGAACGTGCGCCCATTATAGCAGTACAATGAACGTGCGCTCCATTATAGCTAGTACAATGAACGTGCGCCCATTATAGCAGTACAATGAACGTGCGCCCATTATAGCAGTACAATGAACGTGCGCCCATTATAGCAGTACAATGAACGTGCGTCCATTATAGCAGTACAATGAACGTGCGCCCATTATAGCAGTACAATGAACGTGCGCCCATTATAGCAGTACAATGAACGTGCGCCCATTATAGCAGTACAATGAACGTGCATCCATTATAGCAGTACAATGAACGTGCGTCCAGTATAGCAGTACAATGAATTATGTTATTTTTCCCCATACTGTATCCACACTACAATAAAAGCCTAAATGCAACACCATCCCCGTATACCAGCGCTGACAACTGTATTGCCCCAAAAGGACACTATATAAACACTTTCATGCTTGACAAACTTAAAAATGTGCAATAAAAGTATCTGGTCGAATAAAAAGGTGATCATGCAAAAGCACAGGGCATGCCGGTAAGGGGTACGAACTGAGGGTCTACTCACACGCCGGATTTCTGATAAGTTTGCCATGTCATTTCCTATGGGGGTCATGTAACCAGACAGGGTCTGGAGAAAAGCGCAGGGAAAAACCACAGATGGAGCATAAAGAACACACAACAGGTTCACTTATTCAAAGGACTATTCCAGTTTTCCCAAACAATTTCTCATTGTATTAAAAGTTCCAACATTTTCTAATATACTTTCACAAGTGTTTAATCCATACAGTATATGTGCAAGTGAAAAATCACACACAAAAAATAAATATATGCAGAACACCCACAAGTTATATAATACATTTGATCATAATATAACTTGTGGGTGTTCTGCATATATTTCATTTTTTGTGTGTGATTTTTCACTTGCACATATACCGTATGGATTAAACACTTGTGTACTTTTTGTACATTAATTAACTGTATATCACTTTGTATGATTGCACTTCCTTTTTATACTCTAATGCACCTCTGTTGTGAATGGGAACAAAGGTTATATATATGTGTGATCCTTTGTGTCTCCATTTTAATGTATTAGTTAATATATACCTCACCATTAAACATTATTATATATTAATATATATATATATATTATATATATATATATTATAGTATATATATATATATATATATATATATATAGTAGCCACATACCTATGTAATACAGCATGTAAAAGCTGTCTGTATATCTCGTCACTAATATGTTAACAAAATGGCCACCTGTTGTAGTTTGTAGAGATCGCCATGTAATCCAAGATGGCACCTCTTCAGAAGTTACAACCTGTGCCCAAACATTCCTGAGCTGTGAGGAGGGGTCTGTAGATAGGGACGTGCCAATAGACCCTCACAGCCAGGTCCATGTGATGCTTCTTATCTACTAATTATCTCTTCTCTACTTATCTTTCCCTCTGTCGTGCCAATTGTCATTAATCACTTATCATTGTACTCGTTTGACTTATGTTATGTATGTAACCCCCTCGAATGTACAGCGCCCTGGAATCAATGGCGCTTTAAAATAAATAATAATAAAATAATAATACTAATTTGCAAAAGTATAAAAAAAAACTGCCATTTTGTGAATAAAGCAGAAAGCCCTTTACGCACAGGCATGTTGTGATTCGTTTTCTCGGTGCACCCTTTGTTATGTTTAAGCTAATTTGGACCCCCACAAGGACAGAATAGCCCCTTTGAGGCTATTTCTATTTCACCTCATGTTGCTGGGATAAAGACACTCTTTCTTTATTAGTGCTGTGCTCTCGATTTTTGGGATTTTATAGGTGAAATACAGACACAGCTGCTACTATATGTGCTGAAGGATTAACGTGTAACTTGTGCAGCCCATAAGGACATTGAGAAGAGGAAGAACGGGAGCAACTGACCCATGGTTAACCAGACCAGATGATATTTGCAGCCCAGTATCTATGAGCCGAAACTACAGCACTTGTTATACATATAATTCAACTTTGGAATTTCTTTTAAAAAAAAACCTCAGAAAAATCTAAAAGGAAATTTTTAGTGTTATATGATACCAAATGTGTATTTGGACACTGATAAAAACTAGGTGGACCCATTCATTTTGGGCCAAAGCAGAGTAAGAACAGAGAACTACCAATCTCTATGGTTAGTAATGTATTCTCACCTGCATAGAGGTGTTCCTTTCTGCTGGTGGGATCATATCAGGATGCAGAACTTGCGGTGGATCGATGCCTTTGCTGACTTTCTGTTGAATGAGGTACATTGCTAGAGCAAACTGGTCTTTATTCAGCTTTCCCATCTGCCTGGTGTCAGCGAGCGCCCTGTAGGGGGATAACGTATTAGACTTAAAAATACTACTGAATTACTGTACCTCATAAACATAAGGTAACCCATGCAATCTGAACAAAGATGATCAGGGAGGCGTGTTGACTCCGTGTTTACATACGCTTTTAGATGCGTGTTTGGATCCGTCTGTCAGACGCAAGATGAACCCAAACACGTATCTAACAATGAGCAGCGTGATTTACATTGCTTTTAATATGAAACACGTATTGGTGTTCAGACGTTTGATTGCCGATGCATCTCACTGCGTCTTCCGGATCCGTTCTAAGCACTGACATGTCAATTCTTGGTCCGAAAGACGCAGCAGGAGCCCTATAATAAACTATAGGATGCGATCCTGCTGCAGCCAACACACATCCAAACACACAGCTGCATGCTGGATACGGGTTGGATACATGTTGGATACGATCGCCAATGCGCTTTTTGGTGCGACTTTCGGATCCAACAACGATCCAAAAAAAACGTTGTGTGAACGAGCCCTAAGCATCATTTCAAAAATAGTTTAGAAATACTTACTATGGAGCTCATCGTCCGCTAACAGAGAGAGATGCGGCTGCTCAGAGCTATAGAGGAGTGCAAAAGCATTGGCTATCCTATCAGAGTTTTGCACACACTGGGGTCTGCCTTTAACCTCCGGCCTGAAAAGACCTTAATGCTAATTTTTTGAGTTTTTGCCTCTCTGCATTTCAACAGTCAGAACTTTTTTTTTATTTTTACATGCAGCTCTGGGAGGACATGTTTTATGCATTTCTCGGGAGCGTATTTTTATTTTACAAATAAATGACTGTGTAATTTTTGTAAAAAAAATTATTGCAGCGTTAACATAAAAAAAAAACAAAAAAAAAAAAAAACTTATTTTACAATAATTTTTTACACCATTCACATCTCACACTAAATAACCTATTAGATTAATTCTACAGGTTATTACCGTCGTGTGGAGACCTCTTAGGGCTTGTTCACATGGCGTTTTGGATCCTTTTTACGGATCCGTTTTTGGCACTTGAAAAGCGCATCCGGAAAGCGGATCCCCAAAACGCAGCAGTTGTTACTTTATTGGATCCGTTTTTAATGCTTTTTCACTTGCTTTTTATGGATCCGCTTTCCGGATACGTTTTCAATGGGGGGGGGGGGGGGGGGGGGTTCTCTCTCTCGCTCTCCTGCCCCGCCGTCACCTCCATTTTATGTCAGCCCCGCCGTCACCTCCATTCAGAGGCCTGCCCCGCCGTCACCTCCACTCCTATGCCTGCCCCGCCGTCACCTCCATTCATATGTCTGCCCCGGCTCCTCCACCATTTCAAATCTCCCGCACCTCCACCATGTCAAATCTCCCGCACCTCCACTGTCACCGCTCCCACAAACCGCCGCTCACCTCCGATCCCCCTGCGCTCCCGGTGCCGCCGCCGCTCGCCTGCGCTGCCTCCGCCGCCCTGTGCTGCCGCCGCTCACCTGCGCTGCCTCCGGCGCTCACCTGTGCTGCCGCCGCTCACCTGTGCTCCCGCTGCCACCGCCCGCTTTGCCTGCACTGCACCACCGCTCACCTGGGGCTCGCGCTGCCGCCGCCACTCGCCTGCGCTGCCTCCGCCGCTCACCTGCGCTCCCGCTGCGGCCGCACACCTCCGCGAATCCCCCGTCCAGTCCTCCCAGTGCGCTTTTTCGCATCCGCTTTCAGGATGCAAAGCGCAGCTGATACGTGCTCGGGAGTGTGGAGCGGGTTTTGGGACATGTGCCAAAAGCGGACTCCATTATTTCCTATGGGCTTTCACTTGCGTAGAACGCAAGAAGAATTGACATGTCAATTCTTAAAGCGGATGCGAAAAGCCGCAGCGCAGGAGAGCTCTCAAAAGCGCATCGCTGAAACTCCTGTGGGAACAGCGATGCACTTTTGCCATTCAACTCAATGTTAATCACATTGACAATTGTTAGATCCGTTTTGCGGATCCGTTTTGCGGATCCGTAAAACGGATCACAAAAACGCCGTGTGAACAAGCCCTTATGTGCAGTAATTTTTTGTAATGTAATTTTTGTGTAATATATGCACAATAATTTTGTTATTAAATATTTATTTTATTATTTATTTTATTTTATTTTTTTCACACTTTCTTTTTTACTTTTTTAATCCGATTAAGGGATAATGATTTCACTGTTGATTTTTTTTCCCCACACTTCGTAATGTACTAGCATACTCCAGTACAGTCCTGTATGCTAATACATTACGCACTATGCAAGTATGACACAGGCTACTGTTGGGGTAACACATAGTGTGTCCTGACAACAGCCTTACTGTGCAGACAGCCCTGGGGAATCCCGATGACCCGATGGAGCAGGGGAATAACCTTTGAAAATGCCACTGTCAAATGGTTAAACGGTAGGGATCGGAGGTGCCCCTTGGCGTTCACAGAGACTGCTCTAGGAACAGAGCTCCTAGTTACCGCTGGGAGCCGCAAACACCATGTGTATGCAGCGACATCTCTTGACATTGCTGCCGACAGAGAACACGATCTGTCCGTCGTCAAAAGACAGTGGGCGGTCGTTAAGGAGTTAACCAGATGCCGACCGCCCGTTTATTTTAAGGGAGTGTTCACACAACGTTTTGAATACTTAGTTGAGGTTGACCTACGATGTCAATTACAGGCCTCACTCATCCTACTAATGATGAGAACTTGCACAATTGGCGGCTGACTAAATACTTTTTTCATCACTGTATATGATAGAGGAGAGGAGCTGAGCTCTGTGATATATAGGGTTATATGATAGAGGGGAGGAGCTGAGCTCTGTGATATATAAGATTATATGATAGAGGGGAGGAGCTGAGCTCTGTGATATATAGGGTTATATGATAAAGGAGAGAAGCTGAGCTCAGTGATAAATAGGGTTAAATGATAGAGGAGAGGAGCTGAGCTCTGTGATATATAGGGTTATATGATAGAGGAGAGAAACTGAGCTCTGTAATATATAGGGTTATATGATAAAGGAGAGAAACTGAGCTCTGTGATATATAGGGATATATGATAGAGGAGAGGAGCTGGGCTCTGTGATATATAGGGTTATATGATAAAGGAGAGGAGCTGGGCTCTGTGATATATAGGGTTATATGATAAAAGGAGAGGGAGTGAGCTCTGTGATATATAGGGTTATATGATAGTGGAGCTGAGATCTGTGATATATGGGGTTATAGGATAGAGGAGAGGAGCTGAGCTCTGTGATATACAGGGTTCTATGATAGAGGGAGAGAAGCTGAGCTCTGTGATATATGGGGTTATAGGATAGAGGACAGTAACTGAGCTCTGTGATATATAGGGTAATAGGATAGAGGAGAGGAGCTGAGCTCTGTTATAAATAGGGTTATATGAGAGAGAGGAGCTGAGCTCTGATATATAGGGTTATAGGATAGAGGAGAGGAGCTGAACTCTGTGATATATAGGGTTATATGATAGAGAAGCTGAGCTCTGTGATATATTGGGTTATATGATAGAGGAGGGGAGCTGAGCTCATGTGTGGCCACCTCAATCATTTGCACAAAGGACAATGGGAGCACATTCTCAAGGTAAGCGGGGGTCCTAGAGGTGAGACCCACATCTATCAGACATTTATGACATATCCTTTCAGTAGGTTATGAATGTATGAGATGACAAAACCCCTTTAGATTTTATTTTTCAAGGAGCATTCCCATAATATTAGTCTGCAGAACAGTGATTTGATATCGTCTTGTGCCCTTATCTCACCAGATGTGTGCCAAGATATTCTGAGGGAGCCCAGATTGCATGAATATGTCTTTAACTTCAAGTCCGCTCACATATCCGTCCATATCCAAGTCAGTCTGGAGAAATATGTCATCGTAACGGATCTTGTCTGTCAGAGGAACCACCCAATGTACCGTGGGCTAATGAATAAAAACATGGATAAAACATTCAGGGACACGCGGTAGATTTTCATCGGCAGAAAAAAAAAAATACCCATTTTATCTTGGTACCTGACTGGGTTTAGAAATTTTTGGTGAAAAGCTGCCCGTGGTTCAGGCGCCCCCTTGCTGCCGGGAAGGAGGGTCGCAACGTCTTTTTGGAGGGGGGTGCGGGGAGGACGGGGACAGCACCAGGAAACGTTGGAGTTTTCTTCCTTTTAGAAGGGGGAATTAATGACTGTGGTAAAACCGTTGGGACCGGCTCCTTCTCTAAAGCTCTATACACAAGATGCATCGCCTGCAAGAGACACAGATACATTTTTTACATCTCTTTCACGTGAAAAACAAAAGAATAGTACAGGGCCCTTAAAATTTATCAATATATTTTTATATAAAATTTCCATCATAAAATTTTTTAAAAAACTCAGCTGAAATTTTCTTTTCGAAATTTTTTCAGAAAAAAAACTAAAATGTATGTGCTTCATAATGCGTTATTTACGCTATGGATTGTTTTAACAAGCTACGGAAATAAAAATTTAATTGGATTTTTAAATATTCCACTGGTTCGGAAGCTGGTATTTATTTGCAACTATGTTTATATCTTGGGAACGGGTCCCTGAAAGTGTCTTTTCAGAGAGGAGATTCGGACAGGCTTGCACACAACTCTCCATTCTCTTCTATGGGAGTTCTGAGTATGGACGAACATTTTACTACCATGTAATGGGAGCTCCATAAACAAATGGAGAACCACCCTCCCCTTTTCGGGGACTCCATGAACAGAATGGAGAACACGCGCCCCCCTGTACGGGGAACCCCATAAACAAAGGAGAACACAGCGCTCCCCCTGACGGGGAAACCCCTAGAACAAAGGGAAAACAGCGCTCCCCCTGAAACGGGAACCCCAAGAACAAATGGAAAACACAGCGCCCCGTATGGAAACCCCCATAAAACGAATGGAGGGAACACGCGCCCCCCGTACTGGGAAAATCCCATAGAAAGAATGGAGAAAACGCGCTCCCCTGTACTGGGAACTCCCTTAAAAGAATGGAGAACACGCGCTCTCCTGTCGGGAAAATTCATAGAACAAAAGGGAGAACACCGCTCCCTTTGGGAACCCCATAGAACAAAGGGGGAAAACCAGTCCCCCCTCTACGGGGAACTCCCATAGAACGAATGGAGAAAACAGCGCTCCCCTTACTGGGAACCCCCATAGAGGAGAATGGAAAAAACACAGCGCTCCCCTGTATGGGAACTCCCACAGAGCAAATGGAGAACGCGTCCCTGTCTGGGAAACCCCCACAGAGCAGAAGGAAAAACACAGAAAACCCCCCTGTACTGGGAACTCCCATGAACAAAAATGGAGAAACACAGCGCCCCCGTACTGGGAAACCCCCATAGAACAGAATGGAGAACACAGCGCTCCCCTTTGTCCAGGAACTCCCTGAGCAGAATGGAAACACAGCGCCCCCCAAAATGGGGACCCTAAGGACGAAGGGGAAAAACACAGCGCTCCCCTTTTGTACTGGGAAATCCCATAGAGCAAAAAATGGAGAACACAGCCCCCCTGTACTGGGTATCCCATAGCAAGGGAACACAGCGCCCCCCGTCTGGGAACCCCCCTAGAACAAATGGAGAAACACAGCGCCCCCCTTAAAGGGGAAATCCCAAAGCGAATGTTTAGAAAAGCGCTTCCCTTATGGGATGTCCCATAGAACAGAATGGAAAAAACACAGGTTTCCCCCTGTACTGGGATCTCCCATGAACAAATGGGAGCGTGCAAAGTGGGGCCGGGGCCTTCCTTTTTAAGGGGAAAAATTTCCTGGATAGCAACTAGAAAACCCGGGACTTTGATGGTATTCCCTCAATTGCCATCAAATTTAGGGGGGGGGACCCCCCTTTAAGCATACGTTTTTGTGAGATTACCTGTGGTTATTAGATAGTGAAGCAACGTTTTCCACTGAAAAACCGTCCCTGTCCAAGTGCCCATCCTTGTCTATGTCACTCAGTTCCCACACCTGTAGATGAAGAAGGCAGACATCTTGTAACTACAAACATACATTCTGTACACACACAGGGCCTTATGTATGAAAACGGCCTAGCAGTAAGACTCTGAGCAACACAGACGGTCTTACTGCTAGATTTCATGCATAATATATAAGCATTGTGGGCCTTATCAATGAAACAAAATGGGATAGACACAAATTGTATATAAAAAAAAAAAAAAAAAAAATTAAACAAACTACCGCGTTTCCCCGAAAATAAGACACCCCCGAAAGTAAGACATAGCAAAGATTTTGTTGAATTCCCTAATATAAGGCACCCCCCAAAAAATAAACTAGCAGAATTCATTGCTGCAGCCCCCTACACGGGCCATCCCTAAGGGTGGGGAGAAAAAAGGGGGGGGGCAGAGAAAAAGGGGGTGGGGGGGTTTGGGTGGGGGGGGTGTTCCCAAGCCCCCAATCCCCCGAGAAAGGGCCCTGGGACATATTGTTGGCGGGGGTTTTTGAAGGCCCCTGTGCAGGGGGTCAGTGACTTATGCACCACGGGGCCCCGAACATCCAGGACAGGAGTCAAAAAAATACATGTAAGTAAAAGGGGGGAAAGGGGGGAAAAAACAGAGCAATGTATGAACACAAACTCACAGGATGGCGTTTGGGGGCATGCTGGGCTTCTATTTCTACAAGTCTCAGCATGTCATTGCCATTTTTGAGATAAGTCATGCTGCTGCCATAAAATTCCTTTACAACATAAAAACCTTTTGGTTTTGTGACTCTTGAATACACACACACAAAACAACAAACACACACACAACCAGTATAACATGTATAATTTTTTTGTGGAAAAATAAGACCTCCCCCGAAAATAAGACATAGGGACTTTTGGAGCAAAAAATTAATATCAGACGCTGTCTTATTTTCGGGGAAACAGGGTAGGAAAAAATTCAGGAAAAAATTAATATTTTAAGGATTTGGGATAAAAATATATCCACCTTCCCTAATTGACAGCCCCATAGCAGTGGCAATGGCACGCTTTGCACTGCGCTCGCCACAAATTTTCCCTACCCGCTATTCCAGAGGTATGTGAGGGCCCCTGCCCGGTTTTTCCCTTTATTCATACACATTAAGCAAAACTTAATCGTACTTTAACAGTCATTCTTTTAGTCCTTTCAAACTGCCTGTATTTTGGCGCTCAGGAAACCCCTTTTGTTTTGAGCATTAGTAGGTAGAATGCGCCTTTTAAACCATAAACCGTTTCTATTGCGGGTCATAGATTTCGCTTTTAGCCACTAAGGACAATTCAGGTCAGGTAAACACTGAAAACAAGCCCTAATGAAAGCTATTGGTTTTGAAAAAAAAAAAAAAACCCCCTTTGCGTCAAATTTAAAAAAAACTGAAAAATTTTTTTTTTTTTTTCGGGGGTTTTTTATTTTTTTTTGTGTTTTTAAAAAAAGGTTTTTTTAAAAACTAACAAAAAAAAGCTACAAATTTGCTATCCTCAGAATCGTACCAATCTTCAAAATCAGATAAAAACTCAATTGTCCGAGGTGAACCAAAAAAAAAAACTCCCACTATTGAGGGTCTTTGTTCACATTCCACCCCACAAAGAATTTTTTTTTATGTGACAGTCAATTAAAAAGTAAAATCATTTCCCCCAAAATCCAAACCCCCCATACGCTTTTTGATGGGAAAAAAAAAAACGTTATGGCTTTTGGAAGGTGGGGAGGAAAAAAAATAAAACCCCAGAAATTTGAAAATATTTGTGTCATTAAAGGGGTAAATTTTTAGATGCACTGAAAGAAACATATAAAGGTTGCAAAATTGGACACGTTAAAGGGGTTGTCTCACTGCACTGATTCACCTCACCTCCGTCCTGTTTACTTGGTTTCATTTTGAATTCAGGGGCGTGTTTACTGGCTTCTACTAGGCTGCAGTAGAATAGCCAGGTCTGTAGCTATAGCAACCAGTGCTGGCAGCCTATCAGGAGAGATCAAACAGGTCTGTAGCTATAGCAACCAGTGCTGGCAGCCTATCAGGAGAGATCAGTCAGGTCTGTAGCTATAGTGAGCAGTGCTCGTAGCCTATCAGGATAGATCAAACAGGTCTGTAGCTATAGTGAGCAGTGCTGGTAGCCTAACAGGAGAGATCAAACAGGTCTGTAGCTATAGCAACCAGTGCTGGAAGCCTATCAGGAGAGATCAAACAGGTCTGTAGCTATAGCGACCTGAGGAGCTGATGCAGCCCATACAAGAGGGGATATCTCAGAATAGGTAGGATAATGTTAATGGGCACATATAGCAAAGTGACTTGTTTTTGCAATATCTTTAACATAAAAAGCAGCAATCCCTATAGTGAGACAACCCATTTAGGCCTCGTTCACACGGCTATTTTTACACAGTGTCGTTAAGACCATATTTCGGGGCGTAATTTGCGCTGCAATGCGCTCCAAAATATGTCCTGTAATTACAGTAATCATAGCAGCTACGATTACCTGCCGTATTGAACGAAGTGACATGTCACTTCTTTCCAGCGTATACATGGCAGGGATAAATGAAAGCGAATTTGCGCCCCCCCACCCCCCACCCCTTTAATTTAGCGGAACGCGCTGATCAGCGTGTTCTTCTAAACACCCGGATCCCTTGCGGCGCACACAGGCACGCGCCGCACGCCGCCGTGTGAACATACCTTAACAAGAGCCGAAGTAAATGTATTCTTACCCTTCCTAAAATATCCAGAGGTAGTTTGGAGTTCATAAGTACCGGCTTCACCTTGTCTCCAGACAGCAGGCCATTTACAGGCAATAAACTATCGAATATTCCATCGAACTTGGATCTCTCTTCTATCTGGTGAGCAAAATAAAAGTGGTCGTGTTAAAAAAGGGTAAGCAAAGCTCTAGTGATTTAGAAAGGTTTACACGGTGACGTTGGCAGATGTAGATGTAAACCATGGGGACCCGCCGGCAATCTAATGAAAATGGGCGAAGCCTGAATTTGTGGCATGCGGCATCCTTTAGGAAAATTAGCAATTCCTATTATTGCAATGAAGAGAAAACAATGCTTGCAGTGCTAAATCTGAATCCCTCTGCCTAAAATGTTCCCCTGCAAATCTGGCAACAGAGTGCAAGCTGGCGCCTAAGGCCTGGTTCACATGCGCGTCAGAGGTTTCGTTTGGATCCTGCGTCACATCTTCCGTTGGGAATGAGGGGAAAAAAAACAGCGAAGCACGCTGCACTTTTTTCCCCCGTTTCAACAACAAACACCACGCCGAAAATCCGACAGCCCCGTTGTATTTAATAGGGGTTGTCAGGCGCCGTGGGTGTCTGTTGTGAAACAGATCCCATAGCTTCGGTTTTCAACTCTACAGCAGAGGCTCCAAACAGAACCTCCATCACAGAATTGTCCAAGCCCCTAGGTCACAGGTGTCAAACTGCGACCCTCCAGCTGTTGGGAAACTACAACTCCCATCATGCATTTGTATAATCTTTAACAGTGGGCATGATGGGAGTTGTAGTTTCCCAACAGCTGGAGGGCCGCAGTTTGACACCCCTGCTCTAGGTCTTTGATAGTTTTTTTTTTTTTTAGTGTTAGTACTGTGCTACTGATATTGGATTGTGTGTGTTACTACCACATCAGTGTGCACCTATACTCATTTCTTTCAAAAAAGTTTTTGGAATGTGCAGAACCAAATATTGTTTTCAAGCCCCTAGGTCACCCTGAATTCCCCCTATGGAGCAGCAGAAAAGCTAAAAGCATCACGTTGCCCCATAATCCGATGACTTTCAATAAAATTGGGTAATTCCAAAAATGTGTATATAAAAGATAATTATCCGTCGCCGGGTTTCTGTACCGACCGGATTACACTTCTTGCTCTTCTTTAAGACCAGCTATGTAACAAGGTTCAGCAAAGCCGGAGCGACTGTCCTGGAATTTGCTGCATGTTTTAAGATTGTGGGTTAACTTAAAGTGAACCTGTCACATAGTTTTTGCCCCCCTGGCTGAGGGCAGCACAACCTAGTGTCAGACCTGCTGTTCCCAGCGCTGTGTCCCTTATTCTGGAAGATGCTGGAGTTTTCGTATATTTAATACTCAAATCTGCAGTTTTCAGCCAGAAGAGTCATTCGAAGAGTCCTTCAGAGAGTCAGTTTTTTTCAAACCCCGCCCACCTGAGGCTAGCCCCGCCCACCTCAACTGATAAACCTATTACTTTGAATAGGCAGAAACATGTGAATAACCGTCAGTGGGCGGAGCTAGCCTTTGGTGGGTGGAGCCAACACCTGCTCATGAATAAGATTTGAGGGGTAAATGCTCTAAAACTGCTGCATCTTACAGAATAAGGGACGCAGCGCTGGAAACAGCAGGTCTGTCACTAGCCTGTGCTGTCCTCAGCAAGAGGGGCATAATCTATGTGACAGGTTCCCTTTAAAAAGGAGGAACTGGGAAAAAAATAATCTGAAAATATAGCAACAATTGAATAAAGACGATCGAATAAAAACCTATAAATTTCAACGACAGATAGTCCCCGACTTACATCTGTCCTCTAGTTACAAACGAAGACTTATGGGGCATGCTGGAACTTGTAGTTACATAGCAGAAAATGGCTATGGAACGACAAGTTCCAGCATGCCACATAAGCACATAAGGTGAAAATGAGGTGAAATCTTCTTAACGGGCACAGACAGCAAAACAAATGTAAAAACCCTTCCCTGCACTATCCAAAACTAAGAAAAACCCTTTTGTTCTGGAGTTACATTTGATAAATCTACCTATTCCGACTTACATACAAATTCAGCTTAAGAACAAAGCTACAGTCCCTATCCCGTTCGTAACCCAGGGACTGCCTTTATTAACACAAGCAGAGAAAGTACAAAACCTGTTTGTGTCAAAAAAGACAGATAAGTGGCCATTTGGCATCAAAAAAGGGCACAGACTTTAAAACTGGCAAGGCTTAGGCCATGTTCACACGGCTTAAAATGGGACGTATTTCAGTCCGTAATTCTGCGCCGTACTGCGCGAATTACGGCTGGAATACGTCCCAGTCATTATGGTAATTGACAGTTCTCAGAGAACTATAGATTACGTCTCCTCTCCCTGCTCGGCGAATCCGCCGCAGGGGGAGATAAGTGACATGTCATTTACTGGCGGCGTATATGCGCCGCTGGTAATGCAAGTCTATGGGCAGGTGAGGTGTCGGCCCCCCGCTCCCACGGCGTAATTGCGGGGCGTAATTACGCCCCGCATTTACGCTGTGTGAACATAGCCTTAGGGTGCTTTCACACGGTGAGTTTTTGGTGCGTTTTTGGTGCGTTTTTCAATGCGTTTTTTGTGCAGGAAGGCACAGCAATTACTGCTTTACATTGCTGCACAAACATCGGGGCAAAATCGCGGTAATTACCGCAATTTTACAGCGATTTTTGTGCAGCAATGTAAAGCATTAATTGCTTTGCCTTGTTGCACAAAAACCGCATTAAAAACATCAAAAACGCACTGTGTGAAAGCACCCTTAGGATCTGTGTTCTAATATCTACTTAAAATATAAGATAATGAATCATAAAAACTAGACTCTAGTCTATTTTTAAAGGGGTTTTCTCACCACAATGATTATTTACATTGCTTTTCTAATTTTGCTTAGCTTAGATAGTGGATATTTTATCTACTGCTTGTTTACATAAGCTTCCCTAGATTAAGGGCCATCTCTCTCTCTGCTCCCATTGCTCCAGCTGCCCTTTCTGAACATGGTTCACTCACACCCTGCTGAGTGTTATCAGTAGGAGCTTGTTTATTAATGTTAAGGACAAACGTTAACCCTTTAGAGCTCTGTAGCCTTATGGACTACAGATTATAAACTGCCTGCACTCATGTCCCTCAAATAGAATCAGCTAGGAAGAGAAGAGCTGAAATTTCAGTCACCATTGTTAAACCGCTCACAGCCTGAACAGAAAGTGGGGGCCTGAAGCTGAAGAACCCCCACAGCCTGAACAGGAAGTGGGAGCCTGAAGCTGAAGAACCGCCCACAGCCTGAACAGGAAGGGGGAGCCTGAAGCTGAAGAACCGCCCACAGCCTGAACAGGAAGTTGGAGCCTGAATCTGAAGAACCGCCCACAGCCGGAACAGGAAGTGGGAGCCTGAGCTGAAGAACCGCCCACAGCCTGAACAGGAAGTGGGAGCCTGAAGCTGAAAAATCGCCCACAGCCTGAACAGGAAGTGGGAGCCTGAAGCTGAAGAACCGCCCACAGCCTGAATAGGAAGTGGAGCTGAAGCTGAAGAACCGCCCACAGAATCGCTAGGAAGGAAGAGCTGAATTTCAGTCACCATGTTAAACCGCCCACAGCTTTAACAGGAAGTGGGACCCTACAGCTGAAGAACTGCCCACAGCCTGAACAGGAAGTAGGACCCTAAAGCTGAAGAACCGCCCACAGCCTGAACAGGAAGTGGGACCCTAAAGCTGTAGAACCACCACAGCCTGAACAGGAAGTGAGAGCCTGAAGCTGACGAACCGCCCACATCCTTAACTGGAAGTGGGAGCCTGAATCTGTAGAACCGCCCACAGCCTGAACAGGAAGTGGGAGCCTGAATTTGTAGAACTGCCCACAGCCTGAACAGGAAGCGGGAGCCTAAAGCTGTAGAACCACCCACATCCTAACCAGGAAGTTGCAGACTGAAGCAGGCTGTGAAGAGCAGGCTCTGTGAGACAGCATGGTGAGAACACCCCTTTAATAAAAGATATATAGAAAATATTCTCCTCTGTTTGGTACAAGACTTACCCGAACTGACCAATGACCTTCAACAGGGGGAGGAGTGATCAGTAGGGGACTGCTGGTATCACTCTTTGAAAAAAAAAATATATATATCAATACACACACATATTAACATACATATATACTTAGTTAAGATTACCTATTTTGGCTACATAGTGCTTCATACTAAAATTCAGGCCTAATTTGTGGTGTGGTTAAAATATTAAAATTAATGAGTGGACGACCATACCAGAAAGGATATTAAAATTAGGTTTATTTGGTTTAGAAAAAAAAAAGACAAATATATCCAGGGTCAGTTCAGAGATCTCTCCCATAACCTCTCTATATCCAGGTCTATATCTATAACAGAGAGCATCATTTATGTTTAAAGAGGTGTCCCCATATAGAGAATAAGGAGGGCAGGACTTGTGGCCGTCCTCCCTATTCATTTCTATGGGAGTTTCGAATATACCCAAGCATGCTCTATATTTGGAACGCCCATAGAAATGAATGGGGAGGATGACTGCAAGCACCACCCTGTTCATTGTCTCAGACTGTTAGCTCATAGCCAGCTACCAGCCGTACTGCAGTGCAGAAGTGCGCTTGTGGGATCAACCCTGTAAGCAAGAATCCTTAGGCCTCTCGGCCAAAACCTCCTCCTAACCTCGCCGCAAACTCGCGTCTCCTGGCGCGGGTTTGCGGCACGGCCGCTGGGCATGGTCGCAACGCGGTTGGGGCGTGGCTTGCGGCGAGGGTTTGCCCCCATGCACATTAATAGGCAGAGGGAAAACCGCACCGCCAGCCGCGCACCACCCGCGGCGACATCCGCGGCAACACCGCGCGGCCGCCGCGCTGAGGACTCCCTGTCAAGAATTGACAGGAGAGTTCTCAAACGCGCGGCAAGGCCGCGGCCCCAAAGGAAACCATGTTAATAAACTGGCCGCGAGTTGGACGTGGTTTTGGCCGCAGAAACCACGTCGGAAGCCGAGGCCATAACCGCGTTCAAATCCGTCGTGTGAACAGGGCTTTACTCTTTTAGACTCACAGTGGGATTCTTTACTGTAAGAGCGGCAAGACGGTGGAGCTCTCTGCCAGAATCACAGGAAACTAACTAAAAGAGACCTGGATGCATTTCTAGGGTATAATAAACTTACATGTTAGGCTACGTCTACACAGCGATGTTAAAATGCCGTCAAAAACCCGACGGCATCGACTAATAAAATACCCATGGAAGCAAGACAAAACCTACGATCCTGTTTTGGGAATACGGGCTGGTATCTTGGACAACAAATGAGTGGAAGGGAACCGATCCGATTACACTGCCGCAACAAATATCCCACTGACCTCAGTATAGATAGCATGCTATCGGATGGAGCATCCTTCTTGCTTTATTAGGACTAGTGGGGTCATCCTCGCTGTAAAGGGTCCATACTTAAGGGGGTTTTGCCACAATGTAATGTTGACGTGGGATCCTCCAAAATGGGTATTTAATCACTTTTCTTAATACAAGCAGTCCCCGACTTACACCGTTTCGACTTACACCCGTTCCCTAGTTACAAACGAAGAGTTATGGGGAATGCTGGCACTTGTAGTTCCATGTTCCACAGCAGATAGTAGCTGTGGAACGACACGTTCCAGCATGCCAAAGCAGCACATGAGGTGAAAATGAAGTGAAATCCTCTTTACAGGGGCACAGACAGCAAAACTAATGTAAAAACCCTTCCTTGCATTATCCAAAACTTAAAAAAAAAACTTTTGTGCTGGAGTTACATTTAATACATGTACCTGTTCTGACTTACATACAAATTCAACTTAAGAACAAACCTACAGTCCCTATCCCGTTCGTAACCCGGGGACGGCTTGTATATGTGATTACAAAAAGTGAAGCCTGTGAGAGCTACAGCATTGCTCAGTCCCCCTTAGTTACCTGAAAGTTTACATTAGACACGACCAGGAGCTGATCTGGCTGTGCTTGCGTGTTTGCACTTCTTATCTGATGACAGGGAACATGAATGAGCTATCGAGGGGCTGGGGAGAAAGTGCAGTGTAGGAGTCTGTCTGCTGTATAGAGAATCCACTGTTGTAATGTTATTATTTGAGTAAACTTTTGAGACGCTCCCTTCTTCCTCACTCTCTGCTCACCCCCTCCCTCTCACCCCTGCAGCGTTCATGACTCAGCATGCTTTGTTTATATTCTCCCCTGAGCTGATAAGGAGGTAAGCAACTCACTTTGTGGCAAAACCCCTTGAACAATCCTTCAAAACACATAGCAGCTATTCCTACATACTTGAAAGCGGATAGGCCCAATCGAAACTACTGCCGGAGAGACGGGGTGTAATGTCCTTTCTCGTCTCTATTCTCTTCTTGGATCTCGACTATTTTGTGGATACAGAAGAGATAACCTTCTTATACTCTCTGATGGACGGGGGAGGGCGGTGGGGCCATAGGAGTTAAGGAGCATGAGACAGGCATCGTAGCCTGTCCACAGGTTAAACTAGTTAAAAATGGCTTCCGTTCTATGAAACAGTGCTGACGATTGTATACCTACCTATTGATTTGTCTATGTCTTCATTGAAAATATGTACCATTGTATGATGTTTGAAAATCTTGTATTCACCAGCTAACCTAGCTTCATCAGGTCAGATCTAACCCCTGATGAAGCCAGGTTAGCTGGTGAAACCTGTCGGGGAGGTCAGACATGACGTTTTAAATTGTGATTTCTCACCTATGTCTACAAGTGTCACCTGCTGCAGACGGTGTCACAAGGGGGCCTTATTTGTTTTGTGTCCATGAGACTAGGGACGACTGCCCAAGTAGGAGGCTTGGGATCCCTTACTGGAGTTAGTAAATTGCTGTACATATAAGGCTTTCCTGTTAATAGGTGGTGTTCCACCAGACTTGATAATAGAAAAGGAGCGATTCCTTCAGAAGTAGAAAGGGTTAAATGGTGAGGTTAGAAATCAGGTTTTTAAATAGTGCGTATAGAGGTTAAGTGTTATACATAATAAAAGTTAAGTTTTAGTGCTTTATAGATTGAGAACTGTTAGAGTTTAAGTTTGCCTATGGCAAAATAGTAAATATAGTGATCAAAAGTCATTCTTTGTTCTCTTGCGAGATTCCCAATTTTTTGGAGACACTGTGCAGACTACAGCACAGATTTTTCTATTGAAGTCTACACAGCGCTCGGTAGAGCTGGATTTTCAGCGGATTCCAAATACTGAATCCACTGAAAATCTGACGAGAATCCAGTGCTGTGTAGATATCGCCTTAGAGTAACTAGATGAGCAGGGATTCTGGGATTTTATTTAGATTGCCAAATTTGGATGAGGAATGATGAGGTAGATGAGGAATATTGGCTTTGGTCAATCTTACTACTGGACGGACACAGAAGGAGGACCTGTGCTCCAGATGGCTCAAACACCCAACGCCACAGACATGATCAGGACACGGGATATTTGCTTTTACAGTAACAAGAAAATCCCTAATATAATAAACAGAACATTATCACTTCCTGCCGACTTCACCTGAGAAAGCAAAAGAAAACATCAGTCTTCCTGTTTCAGTTATGAGCAAAGCAAGTGACCCAACGGCCGCATGTAGAGCAGGCTAAGGAGACTATATTATACCCAGGCATTGGAGTCAGCAGTGGACTTTCCCTAGTAAGCACTGTGAAACCAACACGAGGAGATGTAAGAGGAACATGAAGCAGAAAATGAGTGTATTCTACTCGGCCCCTTCTCACCCGTGGAATAGACAGCTGGGCTTAAAGGGGTTTGCTCACTACAGGGATCGCTGCTTTTTATATTAAAGATCTTGCAAAAACAAGTCGCTTTGCAATATGTGTCCATTACCAGTGTCCTACCTATTCCTAGATATCCCCTCTTGTATGGGCTGCATCACCTCCTCAGGTCGCTATAGCTACAAACCTGTTTGATCTCTCCTGATAGGCTGCCAGCGCTGGTTGCTATAGCTACAGACCTGTCCCATATCTCCTGATAGGCTGCCAGCGCTGGTTGCTATAGCTACAGACCTGTCCCATCTCTCCTGATAGGCTGCCAGAGCTGGTTGCTATCGCTACAGACCTGTTCCATCTCTCCTGATAGGCTGCCAGCGCTGGTCGCTATCGCTACAGACCTGTTCCATCTCTCCAGATAGGCTGCCAGCGCTGGTCGCTATAGCTACAGACCTGTTTGATCTCTCCTGATAGGCTGCCAGCACTGGTTGCTATAGCTACAGACCTGTTTGATCTCTCCTGATAGGCTGCCAGCACTGGTTGCTATAGCTACAGACCTGTTTGATCTCTCCTGATAGGCTGCCAGCACTGGCTGCTATAGCTACAGACCTGGCCTCTACTACAGCCCAGTGGAAGCCAGTAAACACGCCCCTGAATTCAAAGTGTAACCAAGAAAACAGGACTGAGGTGAGATGAATCAATAGAGTGAGACAACCCTTCTAAGGGGTACCCAGACACCCCATTCCGATACCTTTCTGAAGCACCGTGTTTTGGCGACAAATTAATCCCCCCCCCTCCACTCCCACCAAATACATACTTTTTATGGACATAGCCGTATGAGGATATCCTTTATTGCAGTTACATATTTTTTTCTATTGGTACAATTTAATGTACCATATAACGTATTGGTAAATTGTCCTAGATCTGTGGCCATACCAATTGTTTACTATTTGTTTTATTTTTTTAAAAAACAAATAATAAATGGAAACTTGTGTTTTATTTCTTAAATTTTTTTATATTTTTAAAAAGTTCAACTTTTTTGACTTTTTTACATCATCAATAAGAAACAAGAACGGTAATGCATTTTTTAATCTGTTTATTTTAGGTCTAAGAAGATATGTAACAAATAAATGTCACTTGCTGAGAGAACAGTAAACCATACAGAAAGAAATACAAGACAAGAACCGAGACACTTACAAATTTGGGAGGTGGCACCGGAAATTTTTTTTGGGGTCGGGAAACTTCTGACCCTTTGTGCGCAGGCCACCAGTCGCAAAGCAACGTAGAAACCCTACGAGAATAACAACACAGGATTATTAACTGAACCAGCTGCTCAAGGGATCATCTACGTTAAAGGGGTTGTCTCACTTTAGACATTGATGGCATATCGCTAGGATATACTCTTTGTTGTAGGTGAGGTCCCACCTCTGGCCCCAGAAACTATCTCTTAAACCCCCCCCCTATCTCCGTTCCCCTAGCTGAATGGGAGTTCCTATTCCCCCGGTATCAGAGGCGTAACTTAAAGTCCGGGGCCCTAGTGAAAAAAGTGAATGGGCCCCCGCTTCCTGTGCCTTGTGGTATCCCCTTTGGGGGCAGGGGGCTTTTGAGCCCCCTCGGGTGCGGGGCCCCGGTTTCGGGCTGCTCCTTACACCCCTGTGTTCGCCGAAACGCCCCTGGATTTCCCCTTGCAAGTATCCAAAAACCCTTCAATTTTGGTACAGTCCCCCCATCTCGTTAAAAAGTGGGAGGGAGGGCTCATTTAGGAGATAGGTGCAGGGCTCTAATAGCGGAGGAGACCGACAGCCCTCCTGGCTGCTGGGGCTTACTGGTTTTACCAGTGGGAAGGGAGACCGCAGGGTTTAAATTTCGAAATGCCCGGTTTTATATGAGGTACCCCTTGATGTTGTAATGTATTTGTGATATACTACTAGCAGTATTTATACCGTGCTATATATATTTTGCTTAAGATCTTTCAAATGTTGGTAAAAAGAATATATTTTAACATATATGTTTAACACGGGAGGAAATGATGTGTCGCTTTGCGACTCAACCCCCTTTTCTCCTTATTCACTATTTAAGAAGGAGATATGTATGTGTACCGTGAGCAAGGGCGATTTGCTACGCCCGAAACGCGAGTTTTTGTTTGTCCTTACCCTGCTGCATGTTGGTATAAATAATTTGGCACTTTCTTTATGTACCGCTGGACCCTTTTTTATTTTACTCTGGAGTTTGTTATGGGCTTTGGCTGGAAGCCGGGGTCAGGGCGGGGGGAGCCTTTCAGTGGAGCTAAAAGTTTCGGAAGAGGACTGCATGGGGGCTACCATTTTTTTAGTGGGACCCCCCTATAAGACAATGATGGCATTTAGTACATGTATTTATCTGAAGGAGAAACCCCTTCAAAGCCAAACTTAGGAATCTTTATTACCTGTTTATCCAAGTAACCTTTCCCATCAGGATCAGCCAGGTCCCAAATCTAAAGTTTAAAACAAAACGATAGGTGTAGGTACAGCATGCACCGGCTAAATAGAATATCAAACTTTTTCTTGGGTTTATGAAATTTTAACGCTTGAAAAAACTTTACAACGGTTGCAGCCTTCCACCTCATTAGGGTTATATAGCCACTTAAAATGACACATATAATATTCCCTACAGAGAAAAGGTTGAAAGCGCACTTATAGGTCACTGTGGTGACGTAACCTTAGGCTACCATATTGGACACTGCAAATGCATTGGACTCAAGCATGTGTCTAACTTGATTTCGGCCCGCCATGTCATTTTATGTGGCCCGCGAGAGCTTAGACACAGTGAGCAGGGATGGACGAGGTCCGGACGCAGAAGGAGCCGCTCTCAACTTTCCATGGAGGACACAGCCAGGTGGAAGTGCCAGCACAGGAAGTTGGCACCACCTTGAATTCTGAGCCTTACTAAAGCAACCTAGCCACCCTCCAAGATGGGAAGCTCCATGCATAAGAGGTGGAACGGGCTGGCTATTAAAGAGAACCTGTCACATAGTTTTTGCCCCCCTTGCTGAGGACAGAACAAGCCAGTGTCAGACCTGCTGTTTCCAGGGCTGTGTCCCTTATTCTGTAAGATGCTGGAGTTTTAGAGCATTCACTGCTCAAATCTGCAGTTTTCAGCCAGAAGAGTCATTCGAAGAGTCAGTTTTTTCAAACTCCGCCCACCTGAGGCTAGCCCCACCCACCTCAACTGACAAACCTATTACTTTGAATAGGTAGAAAGAGGTGAATAACTGTCAGTGGGCGGGGCTAGCCTTTGGTGGGCGGGCCTAACACCTACTCAGGAATAAGAATTGAGCATTAAATGATCCAAAACTGCTGCATCTTACAGAATAAGGGACACAGCGCTGGAAACAGCAGGTCTGACACTACCCTGTTCTGTCCTCAGCAAAGGGCGCATAATCTATGTGACAAGTTCCCTTTAAACAACCTTAAAGGGCTGTTCCCAGCATAGACTTTGACGGCTTATCAACAGGAAATGGCCTCAAAGTCTGATAGGCGCAGGCCTCACCTCTGGGATCCACACCTACCCCGGGACCGGCCCACCAAATGTGTCAGCTCAGAATGGAGTACGGCTAAACACCCCACTCCCCTGTACTTGGAATTCCCATAGAACAGAATGGAGAGTCCTGGGCAAACGTGACCAACTCTCAATTCTGAGCCGTAATTTTTCGGTGCCGGTTCCCAAGACAGGACCCGCACCTATCAGACATTGATGGTATATCCTATCGATAAGCCATCAAAGTCTATGGTGGAAACACTCCTTTATATGACATCTTGGCCTTTTACTGACCACCTGGCACCATAATCTCTGGTGTAACAATTTAAACTACTTTATTTGGAAACAAAAAGGTACACACACCCCTGGCTGGGATACTTTCTATGGTGCATATGGTATCTAGGTTAGTATTATAATATATTAAGGAGTAGTTACATTACATGACAGTTACAAATGTCTCTTTGAGGACAACTATAATGCTAATGTGGCCTTTAGGTTTGACTCCTCCAGGTCTACCTTCCGCCTCTCAGACTCTGCCGGTACTTAATACTAATCGTCTACCATGAGTGTAGTAAAGTAAGATAAGATGACTGAGGCCTGTTTTACATCTGCGTCATAGATTACATAAAAAAATTATGCAGCATGCAGCGCTATTTTTTCCATCCAGTACTCAGATACCCCCCCCCCAAAAAAATCCAGCGTGACCAATTTTCTTTTGAAGTCACCTTATTTAGTTAGTAAAAAAGAACATCTGTTAAAAAAATTATATTTATATTTATATATTTTTTATAAAATTATATATATAAATATATATATATATATATATAAAATATATTTTTATACAACATATATTTTTATTGATTAATAAAAAATTTCCCCTATAATATATAGAAAATTTTTTCTCATTTAAAAACACCCTTTTTTTGTGAAACCTCAGGGGTTTTTGTTGGGGGAACATTAGTGAAAAATAGCATCATGAAAACCAAGGAGCTCACCGGACAGCTCAGGAATAAAGTTGTGGCAAAGAGTATTGCAGGGTTAGGCTTTACATAAGCAACCCAAGTTCTAACATCTCCCAGGCACTTTTTTAAATTTCACTGTAAATGGGAAGGAGAAATGGTACAAGGGCAGTGTGGAACACGCTTTAAAAATTGGGGGAAAAGGGGGAAAAAGTCACTGCTCATGACAAACAATCGGGTCGCTGCCTTTATTTTCTAGGGGCCTGTGTAAAATGATATTTGCCTTTGTTTGGTTTTGTCACGGCAGAAAAATTAAATTTCCCCCTGTAAAAGTTTTTTATCACATACCTTCCCAAGAATTGCATCTGACAAGGCAGACTTTTTAAGGAAGACGTGTTTTCTGCGGGTCCCCCCCTACCAGTGAAAATTTGGGTTAAACCTGTAATAAGCCCAAAAAAATTTCCCAAACTTAGCCCCTCTGAAATAATTGTCTGTAAAAAAAGGGTAAAAAAAAAAAAAAACCAGATTTATATATAAAAAATATAAAAATATTATAAAATTTTTTTTTAAAATATACACACCCCCCCATTTTTAATACATTTAAAAATTTTAAATTAAAATTTTTTCAAATAAAAAAATTGGGCCCTATGTATTTTTAAAATTTTTTGGAAAAATTTTAATTACCCTGATGTTTATTTAATAAAATTTTTTCCTTTTAATAGGGTTTTTCCGGGGTTCTTTTGGGTTTTTTCAAAAAAACCTCCTGACCCATTTTTCCCAAACCCACTTTTTCCCAAATGGCCAAAAAGAAAAAAACTTTAGACGGATTGGGGGAAAAAAGTTTTTAAAAAAAGGGGAGATTTTTTAAAAAAATTGAAAAATAGAGTTTAAAAAAACAAAAAACATTTAAAATAAAAAAAAACAAAAAAGGGTACTTTTTTGAAAAAGGAAATATAATTTCCCAAATATAAAAGGAAGAAAGGGAAAAAAAGGGGCCCTTTGATGGCCTGAATTAAAGGGCAACTTTGGTTTGGATCAAAAATTTTTCCCCAAAAACCAGGGAAAGATGGTTAAACCCTCCTTGTAAAACCAATGGTTTTTCATTGGGGAAAAATTTCGGGAGGCCCGTCCCAAAGGAGTGTTCCCCTTGTTTTTCCAAAAATTGGGGGTTTTTCCTGGGGCCCAAAGGGGGGTTTTAAAAACTGATAAAAAAGTGGTCCCTTGATGTTCCCCAAAATCCAAAAAACAAATTGCCGGCGACTTTAAACTTTAACACAAAAGAAAAATGGCCCCAAATTTAAAATTAACACCAAACAAACAAAAAAATTTAAATTTTAATAATTTTTTTTGGCATTTTTGCCTGTTATTTTTTTTCCCCAAAAAAGGGGCTTTTTTTAAATTTTTTTATTTAATTCCCCCCAATACAAAGTCAAGGGCGATCTAACTTTTTTCACAATTTCACTGATTACATCATTTTTTAAGCCGATCTCTCCCTTGTGGAAGAAGGAAAAAAAACGATCAATGGGAAAAATTGACTGTGAAATTTCCCCCGGGGGCTTTTCCAAATGAGGGCAGTTTATGCCCTTTTTCCTCCGTATGGAGAAAAAATATGCTTTATTTGTTTTAAAAAGATACCTAAATTTTTTAAAATTTTTTTATTATATTTTTTTAACATAATTTTTTCCTGTATATACTCGGTAAAGCCACCTAATAAAAGCGGGCACCTACTTTTCCCACAAAAAAACGGGAAAAATTTTTTGACTCAGTAAAATTTTAGGTGGAAAAATGCAGCGGTAGGTAGATTTAAAAAATAAAAAGGTCCAAAAAAATTATATAGGAAAAGTACGGGGTTTAAATCCCCCAAAATGCAGTTTAATATCCCCTTTAGTCAGGTATAGAGGTATATGTCCCCTCGGGCATGGAGGATTTACCCCCCATTCAGGTATACCCAGGTATATGCCCCCCCAGTCGGTATAGCGAGGTTTTTCCCCGTCCAGGTTAGCCGGGTATATTTCCCCCGTCGGTAACCAGGTATATTCCCCCAGTCAGGTAAGCCAGGTATATTCCCCCATCAGGTTTACCCAGGTTTTGTCCCCCAGTCGGGTATAGCCGGGTATATGTCCCCATAGGCCAGGTATATGTCCCCCAAGAAGGTTTTATTGTCCCCCATTGGTATAGCCAGGTATTGTCCCCATAGGCCAGGTTATGTCCCCAGGAGGATAAATTCCCCCAGTCAGGTATAGCCGGGTAAAACCCCCCAAAATTTAAGGGGGTTTAACGTAATTTTAAAAATTATTTAATCAATCATTTTGAAAAATTTTTTGGGGTTTTGCAAAGAAATTCGGGATTTCAAATAACTATTAAAGAATATTTGGGTTAATGAGGTTTTTGCTAAAAAAAAAATGTGCTAGATTCCAAAATTTTGACCTGAAAAGTTCACCCCAAAAAAAAACTTAAATATTTAAGATTCCGAAAAAAAAAACCTCAGTCCCCCTGTGCTTTTAATCATTCCTGGCCTGGGGAAGGGGTTTTTTTTACATTCCCCTTTCAAAACAATTCAATTCAGTTAGTTTGATGGTCGCCCGGGGCATGGAAGTTTTCAAAAGATTTTTTCAGGTCTGGGGGGCTGGGGTGGCCTTAAAAACATTTTCTTTTTTCCCTTTCATGAATGCCCGAGTGATTTTGGGGCGTGTTTGGGTTATTTTCTTGCTGAAAATTTCCTCCCCGGCGTAACTTCAAATTCATCACTGATTCTTGTACATTATTCTGAAGAATCTGCTGATACTGAGTTGAATCCATGCAAACCCTCAACTTTAACAAGATTCCCGGTGCCGGCATTGGCCACACAGCCCCAAAGATGATGGAACCTCACCAAATGTTTACAGTGGGTAGCAAGTGTTTTTCTTGGAATGCTGTGTTTTTGGGACGCCATGCAGAACGCCTTTTTGTATGACCAAACAACTCAATCTTTGTTTCATCAGTCCACAGGACCTTCTTCCAAAAGAAGGCGACTCTGTTTGTGGCGTGCTTTCAGAAATGGCTTCTTTCGCATCACTCTCCCATACAGCTTATCCTTGTGCAAAGTGTGCTGTATTGTTGACCGATGCACAGTGACACCATCTGCAGCAAGATGATGCTGCGGGCTCTTTGGAGGTGGTCTGTGGATTGTCCTTGGACTTTCTCACCATTCTTCTTCTCTGCCTTTCTGATTTTTTCTTGGCCTGCCACTTCTGGGCTTATCAAGAACTGTCCCTGTGGTCTTCCATTTCCTTACTATGTTCCTCACAGTGGAAACTGACAGGTTAAATCTCTGAGACAACTTTTTGTATCCTTCCCCTGAACAACTATGTTGAACAATCTTTGTTTTCAGATCATTTGAGAGTTGTTTTGAGGAGCCCATGATGCCACTCTTCACAGGAGATTCAAATAGGAGAACAACTTGCAATTGGCCACCTTAAATACCTTTTCTCATCATTGGATACACCTGGCTATGAAGTTCAAAGCTCAGTGAGGTTACAAAACCAATGTTGTGCTTCAGAAAGTCAGTAAAAAGTAGTTAGGAGTATTCAAATCAATAAAATGATAAGGGTACCCAAAATTTTTTTCACCAGTCAAATTTTGGTTTTTAATGCATATTGCACATTTTGTGTTAGTACAATAAACCTCATTTCAACCCGGAAACATTACTGTGTCCATCAGTTATTAGATATATCAAATTGAAATGGCTGTTGCAAACACCCAAATATTTAGAACTAAAAATGATTAAGATTAATAGGGGTGCCCAAATTTTTTCATATGACTGTATGTGCCCCCATAGGGAGGTATATGTCCCCCAGTCAGGTATAGCCAGGTATGTCCCACAATAGACAGGGCTTGTTTAAAAAAAAATAAAAATACAAGTACTTACCATTCTCCGCTGCTCTGAGGCTCTCCACGCGCTCAGTCTTCCGGCACAGGCAGCATGATGACATAGCGCGCTGCCTGTGCCGGAGACCTTCCGGAATTCTATTGCGGAGCAGGGAGTGCTCGCTCCCAGGAGTCGCATGCAGCAAAAGCGATCGCCGCCAGTGCCCGGAAGCCGACGGGTGACCGGAGAGCTCTATGCGCTCCCAGGAGTCACATACAGCTGCAAAGATCGCCAGCAGCGCCCGGACGCTGTCAGCTGACTCGGTCTTCAGCTGTATGCGACTTCCAGAGGAGTCACATACAGTTGAAGTGTCCCGGCCAGTGCCCGGGCCGTCGCAGCCCCCGAGCGCCGACAGTGACTCGAGTATAAGCCGAGGTAGGGTTTTTCAGCTCATTTTTTGGGCTGAAAAACTCGGCTTATACTCGAGTATATACGGTATATTTTATATATTTCATATTTATAGGTTTTTTATACACTTTACATCATGCAGTACTATGATTTTTCGTTTCGCTATAGGGCAAAAGTGAAATTACAATGGGTGCGGGAGGTTTTTCAATGAAAATAACAAAAGGGCACCAGAAAATTAACATATAGGCAAAAAGCTCATGAAATACAATATCAGGATAATCACATTTTCCAAAAGGTTAAAAAGTCATAACCCTAGTCTACAGGCTTAATTTTATGGTATGTACAGAAGATATTTTTGTGGTGTGTATCAGGGCCGTCTTAATAGCATCATGGGCCCCTGGGCAGAGCTGTTCACTGGGACCCCCAACCAACATTTATCAATATTATCTAAGGGTATGTTCACACAGTGTAATTGCGGGGTGCATTTTGCGGTGATTTGCACTTTAATACAGTCGAAATGCGCACCGCAATTACGGTAAAGCTGATTGGCTGCTATGAGTTCTGATTGGTTGCTATTGGCAACAAAAACAGACTATTAGACTGTTTTGATGAATGAAGCCCATTATGCTTAACCCCTAAAATCAATGACGCAGCTTTATGAGGACCTGTATTATGCGGGAGAACTTGCATTTTTGTGGGAGTAGTTTGAGTTTACATGTTAACTACCGCATAATTCTTTTAAAAAAACAATTTCAGCATGAACAGAAAAGTGTTTTTCTGCATTTGTTTTTTTAAAATAATTTTTTTACACCATTCACATTTTACACCAAATAAGCTGCTAGATTAATTCTAAAGGTTATTACGGTCGTGTACATACCGAATATTTGTACTTTTTTATGTGATGTATGCACAACTATTTTTTTAACTATTTTTTTTGTACACTTTATGTTTTTTTTTCTCCTTTAATCTCATTAAGGGATAACTATCAAAGCCTCTGATCCTCGCCATTTAACCCTTTTATTGCTGAGGTCCATGGCTGCACCATAATCAGAGGGAATTCCCGGGCCCCATTGGGTCACCGGGACTCCCAGTGCCCAATGGAGCCTGAGGGATATTTATACAGTCAGCCCTGGGGACCTAGAGTAGCCCTGGGCTGTCTGTATACTAAGCCTACTGTCAAGGAACACTGTGTGTTACTCCAACAATAGACTATGTCCTACTACACATAGTGTAATCTATTAGTATACAGGATTATACAGGAGTGTAATGTATTTGCATGCAGGAGTATACAGGACTGTAATGTATTGGCATATAGGAGTGTAATGTATTTGCATACAAGAGTATACAGGAGTGTAATGTATTTGCATACAGGAGTATACAGGAGTGTAATGTATTTGCATACAGGAGTATACAGGAGTGTAATGTATTTGCATATAGGAGTATACAGGAGTGTAACATATTTGCATATAGGGGTGTGCCAAAACATTATTAAGTGTAAAAAAAAAAAAGAAATAACTGTCACATAATTATCCTTTAATGGGAATAAAAAAAAAACGACAAAGCACAAAGTGTAGAAAAAAATAAAAATGAATATTTAAAATATTATTGTGCATATATTACACAAAAAAACAACCCTACACATATAAGGTATCCACACAACTGTAATAACCTATAGAATTAATCTAACAGGGCATTTATTATAAAATGTGAATGCTGTAAAGAAATAATGTAAAAGAATGTAAAAAGTTTTATGTTTGTGCTTCAAAAATTTATTTTTAAATATTCTGTAGTAATTTATATGTAAACGCAAACTACTCATCCCAAAAATACAATTCCTCACATAACTGCGTCAAAGAAAAAAATAAACGTTATGACTGCTGAAACGCAGGGAGGCAAAAATACAAAATTTAGTTGTGTCATTAAGGCCTTTTCAGGCCGGGGGCTTAAAGGGTTAACTTCATTTTTCTTTACTAAATAGAGTGTTTTTTATTGGGGAATTAGAGGTTTTGTGCAATTTTTTTATTTTTATTTGTTATTTACTTTTTGTTTTAAAGTCCCAATCTGTGATTAGGATTGTGTAATAGAGGATATTATATGCACAGGTTGGCTGACCGCATGCTGTATCATATAATAACTTTATGTTGTCATCCATCCTGTGCCCCCAGGCCATGCAGCGACTCATAAGTTCTATAGACTGCTCCATGGCGCTGGGGGCACAGGATGGCTGACCACATGATGTTGTTATATGATATACCTGTGGTCAGCCATCCTGACCCTGTCACTACCTTCTTCACATGTGAGCCGGGACCCAGACGAACCCAGCAGCTTCATAGACCTCGCTGACTGGTGGACACAGTGAGGTGACCGGGAGGGGGACAGCCGGGAGGGGGACAGCCGGGAAGGAGAGCGGGAGGGGGGAGCTGGAGACGTGATGAGGGGGAGAAGGGAGGGAGTTAAAGGAGTTGTCTCATTACAAGCTTTCAGCCTCTGTGCCTGGCAGTTGAATTCAGGGGCGTGCTTCTTTTCTGCCTCTTCTCCTCCCTCTTCCCCTCTCCCCTCAGCACACAGAAAGCTCTCCTCTGTAACTTCTATACAGCAGGGGGGGGGGTTTGCTGCCAGAGTTAACCCTGTGTGTGCCTGCCTAGGTCTGCTGCAGGCTCCTGGATCAGCTGTATTGTTAGCTCCACATAGAGAGAGGGCTTATCTATGAGTGTGGAGCCAGAGGTCTGTGAAGCTGTGTGTGCTAATAGCAGAGCAGGGGGGATGCAAGTGTTCCTATACCCCCTGCTCAGCATACAAATCTGCATATCTCCAGCAACAAACAGACCCTGTCAGAACATACACAGGGCAGCTGTGAAGTGTTACTATACTCAGGATGTGTCACTAGTACAGCAGAGCATGAAGCGTTCACATGCCCCCTGATCTGTTCTATTAGTAAAGTCACAGCTCCACAGACACAACATGATTATAGTAACATACAGGGTCACTGCTGTCACATCTATTGATCAGCCTCACCTCTGCTCTCCTCAATCTGTGTAGAGAGCAGGAGGAAGCAGGCACACACAGGGTTAATCCAGGCAGCACAGACACAGAAGCCAGAGTCCTCCCCCTCCCTCCACTACAGAAGCATGCTGTGCAGGAGGGGCTCTCTGCTCAGACCTGTATTCAGAGGCTGATGAGTCATACAGACCTGACAGCCAGTGAGATAAGGATCAACAGGTCGGCTGCTATAGAGATTTGAGAAGCTGATGTACTACTACTAACAGGGCTAGCTAAAAATCAGTAGGACATTTGTAATGAACATATATTGCAAAGCTGCTTGTTTTTTCAAGATCTTTTAATTAAAACCCAATCATTGTAGCGAGACAACCCCTTTAAGAAGTCTGAGTTCTTGCATTCCCGGCGGGGGAGGAGACGGACAGGAGTGGGGAATGCTGCAGCTCTGCTCTCACTGCCGGCTCCTGAGTTATTGCCGCGCAGGCAGGACAGGAGCAGAGACGCCTCAGCCTCTGCTGTTTTTAAGTGAAAATAGACGAGCTTGTGTGTACACTGACTCCTGACGGGGCCCCTGTTCTCATAGGGCCCCCGGGCAGGTGCCCACCGTGCCCAATGGGAAAGACGGCCCTGGTGTGTATCAAAAAACAGGCGTCCATTTACTCATGGAAATCCTGTGCTTGCAAGTACCTGTGCACGCCGAAAAATGTCTTCCTATACTCGATGAAATTACGTGCTTGCAATTTCAAAGAGATACCGACGCGCATTGGCCCGAGGCAGATTTCTCTTCCTTCTTCTCCTCCTATGCATTTGTATTTCACGACTAAAATCACTGTCAATGCACGACAAAAATGATTTTACACTGCACTCAATGAGTGCATTACGCATTGTTTGAAGTGTATTTTGCACGTACTTCGGCTAAAATTACATGCCAAAATGCGTTGTGTGAACATACCCCTGCTGCACGTATATATTTATAATATATTATAATAAATACTACAATACATTTTTATTTATTAAAATTATTGGTAACGGGCATGTTCAAACGGCTGATTTGGACACTAATTTTTCAGCATCCAGATCAGCTTCAAATACTCGTCTGAAAAATCGCCTCATATTTTTTAGTTTTCAGACAAGTTTTTGATGAGGTTTCTAAGCTGCGTGTTTTTTGACGTGCTTTTAATTCTGATATTCAAATTTTGTGCTATGGTGGTTTTCGGTCACAGATCCAAAAACGGGTCAGACACGCGCCACACTTTGTGCGAGTCATATTGGACACTCTCCACTGTTACTTCCCGAAATCCCTCAAGAATTGATGTCACTTATTTTTCAGCACCGAAAGCAGCAAGTAAAAAAAAAACGTATCGAATGAACATAGAAATTAATGGAAATGACCTGCAGGAGCTTTATAGTAATTTTTTACACTTTTTTTTGGAATCCACGCCAAAATAGAACCAAAAACAGTGTCCAAATCAGCCATGTGAACACACCCTTAAGGTGCTTTCACATGGTGCGTTTTTGTTGCATTTTTTGATGCGTTTTTTTTTTCTTTTGCTGAAATGCACAGCATAAATTATTGTGCATTTCTGCAAAAAAACGCACAAAAAAGCATCAAAAAACGCACCAACAACACACCATGTGAAAGCACCGTAAGGGTATGTTCACACAGCGTAATTGCGGCGCGCATTTCGCCGCATATTTGCGCTTTAATACGGGCGAGAATTATGGATTACGCCTCCTCTCCCCGCTCGTACAGTATAATCACATTGTACGTGCGGGGAGATAAGTGACATGTCTATGGCGCCAGCAGGCCGCCGGCCCCCATCGCGCCTCGGGAGTACGTGCTGATCAGCGCGAGCTCCCGAAGCACGCAATGTACGCGCCGCAATACATCGTGTGCTTCGGGAGCTCGCGCTGATACCCTTACATTTGTTTTGCATTTGCACAAAGCTGAATAAGCTTGAAGCATGAACTGCAGCTGTGCTTATGGCTCAGTAATTCGGACCCGGGTCAGGGGGTCGCGCTGTCCTCCCAGCTGCAGACGTGGAATTCACATGACGTCACGGCCTTGGATTGTACTTACTTGTTTGTAGTATGTTTCATATAACGGGTTACCACTGGTGAGCTGCAACGAGAAAAAAAATGTAATGAGGATCCCAACGAGAAATTCATTGCATCAATTCGGTTTCTGGCAATAATATGATAGAGAGAGCGATAGATAGATAGATAGATAGATAGATAGATAGATAGATAGATAGATAGATAGATAGATAGAGAGAGCGCTAGATAGAGAGAGCGCTAGATAGATATGAGATAGATATGGGATAGATAGATAGATATGGGATAGATAGATAGATATGGGATAGATGGATAGATAGATATGGGATAGATGGATAGATATGGGATAGATGGATAGATAGATGGATATGAGATAGATGAATATGGGATAGATAGATATGGGATAGATAGATAGATAGATATGGGATAGATAGATAGATATGGGATAGATAGATAGATATGGGATAGATAGATGGATATGGGATAGATAGATAGATATGGGATAGATAGATAGATATGGGATAGATAGATAGATATGGGATAGATAGATGGATATGGGATAGATAGATAGATGATAGATAGATAGAGATGGGGATAGATAGATAGATATGGGGATAGATAGATAGATATGGGGATAGATAGATAGATATGGGATAGATAGATAGATATGGGATAGATAGATATGGGATAGATAGATAGATAGATAGATATGGGATAGATAGATAGATAGATAGATAGATAGATAGATATGGGATAGATAGATAGATATGGGATAGATAGATAGATATGGGATAGATAGATAGATATGGGATAGATAGATATGGGATAGATAGATAGATATGGGATAGATAGATATGGGATAGATATGGGATAGATATGGGATAGATAGATATGGGATAGATAGATATGGGATAGATATGGGATAGATAGATATGGGATAGATAGATATGGGATAGATATGGGATAGATAGATATGGGATAGATAGATATGGGATAGATAGATATGGGATAGATAGATATGGGATAGATAGATATGGGATAGATAGATATGGGATAGATAGATATGGGATAGATAGATATGGGATAGATAGATATGGGATAGATAGATATGGGATAGATAGATAGATAGATAGATAGATAGATAGATAGATAGATAGATAGATAGATAGATAGATAGATAGATAGATAGATAGATAGATAGATATGGGATAGATAGATATGGGATAGATAGATATGAGATAGATAGATATGAGATAGATAGATATGAGATAGATAGATATGAGATAGATAGATATGAGATAGATAGATATGAGATAGATATGAGATAGATATGAGATAGATATGAGATAGATATGAGATAGATAGATAGATATGAGATAGATAGATAGATATGAGATAGATAGATAGATAGATAGATAGATAGATAGATAGATAGATAGAAGATTATAGATAGATAGATATGGGATAGATAGATAGATAGATAGATAGATAGATAGATATGAGATAGATAGATAGATAGATAGATATGAGATAGATATGAGACAGATAGATAGATAGATATGAGATAGATAGATAGATATGAGATAGATAGATAGATAGATAGATATGAGATAGATAGATAGATAGATAGAGAGATAGATAGAGAGATAGAGAGATAGATAGAAGATTATAGATAGATAGATATGGGATAGATAGATAGATAGATAGATATGAGATAGATAGATAGATATGAGATAGATAGATATGAGATAGATAGATAGATAGATATGAGATAGATAGATAGATATGAGATAGATAGATAGATATGAGATAGATAGATAGATAGATATGAGATAGATAGATAGATATGAGATAGATATGAGATAGATAGATAGATAGATAGAGCAATAGATAGAGTGATTGATAGATATGATATAGATAGATAGAGGGAGCGATAGATAGATAGATAAATAGATAGATAAATAGATAGGATATTTTTTAATTATTATAAATTTCACAAAAATAAATGTGAACAAAACTGTCAGTGTCTTGTGTTGTGAGGATGATGTGCTAACATAGACACCGGCCATTTCCTATATCAGCACGCCCCTATTCACGTTGTTTATCTCCTGTGTGTACATTGAGAAAGCTCAATGTACACACAGGAAAACAACGTACGTACATTGTAACCCAGAAAATGGAGTCTAGAATACAACACTAAACATCATTACCTTATACCATGAGATGTTTTAATGACATCTGTCCATTAACCAAATACCATATTAGGCTATAGGTGACGGAAACCAAAAAACAAAAAGACGACAAACAGTACTGTCCTCTAAGGGCCTGTCCGACTCGAAATACTCGTCTGAGACCAAAAGTAAAACGACCCCCATAGAAAATATGTCTCGTGGTTCGTACAACGTGTATTTTCTTGGTAGGTTTTATAAAATTAGAAAAAAAAAACCTGAGAACATGTTCTCTCTTCCACCGGATTCCAGGTCAAAAATCACGTAAAAAACATTTTTATGACTCATGGGATCCGACCCAAAATCCACAGGAAACTGTGGACTGTACAGTACAAAACCCTGGGAAGCTCCAGTGTCATCAGCGTCCATTTATGTACAGTACATTATATTATTACACTACGGTATATTAATAGGGTTTTCCAATTTGGAAAAATTCTCAGGAGTCAATTGAGAATTAATAAAATATACAAGAAAAAACCCTCCTCTTTTAGAGACAATGGAGGCAAGATTACGTCCGAGTGTCGCTAAGGATGCACAGCTATAGCAAGTACATTAGGCTGCGAACTGAGCGGCCCCAGCCTGTACACCAGAGTGCGGACTGTGCGGCCACAGAATATATACACTAGAGTGCGGACTGAGCGTCCATAGCCTGTGCACCAGAGTGCGGACTTAGCGTCCATAGCCTGTGCACCAGAGTGCGGACTGAGCGTCCATAGCATGTGCACCAGAGTGTGGACTGTGCGGCCACAGCATGTGCACCAGAGTGTGGACTGTGCGGACAGAGCATGTGCACCAGAGTGTGGACTGTGCGGACACAGCATGTGCACCAGAGTGTGGACTGTGCGGACACAGCATGTGCACTAGAGTGCGGACTGAGCAACCCTAGCATGTGCGCAAGAGTGCGGACTGTGCGGCCACAGAATATATACACTAGAGAGCGGACTGAGCGGCCCCAGCCTGTGCACCAGAGTGCGGACTGAGCGTCCATAGCCTGTGCACCAGAGTGCGGACTGAGCGTCCATAGCCTGTGCACTAGAGAGCGGACTGAGCGTCCATAGCATGTGCGCTAGAGAGCGGACTGAGCGTCCATAGCCTGTTCACTAGAGAGCGGACTGAGCGTCCATAGCATGTGCACCAGAGTGTGGACTGTGCGGACACAGCATGTACACTAGAGTGCGGACTGAGCGGACACAGCATGTGCACCAGAGTGTGGACTGTGCGGACACAGCATGTGCACCAGAGTGTGGACTGTGCGGACACAGCATGTGCACCAGATTGCGGTCTGAGCGCCCCAGCCTGTGCACCAGAGTGCGGACTGAGCGGCCCCAGCCTGTGCACCCGCGTGCGATCTGAGCGCCCCAGCCTGTGCACCAGAGTGCGGACTGAGCGGCCACAGCATGTACACTAGAGTGCGGACACGGCACGTGCATTACAGTACGGACTGAGCGGCCATAGTATGTACACTAGAGTGCGGACTGAGCGGCCACGGCACGTGCATTACAGTGCGGACTGAGCGGCCACGGCACATACACTAGAGTGCGGACTGAGCGGCCACGGCACATACACTAGAGTGCGGACTGAGCGGCCACGGCACATACACTAGAGTGCGGACTGAGCGGCCACGGCACATACACTAGAGTGCGGACTGAGCGGCCACGGCACATACACTAGAGTGCAGACTGAGCGGCCTCCGCACGTACACTAGAGTGCGGACTGAGCGGCCTCCGCACGTGCAATAGAGTGCGGACTGAGCGGCCTCCGCACGTGCAATAGATTGCGGACTGAGCGGCCTCCGCACGTGCAATAGAGTGCGGACTGAGCGGCCACGGCACGCGCAATAGAGTGCGGACTGAGCGGCCACGGGCACGCGCAATAGAGTGCGGACTGAGCGGCCACGGCACGTGCATTACAGTGCGGACTGAGCGGCCACAGGCACGCGCAATAGAGTGCGGACTGAGCGGCCACGGCACGCGCAATAGAGTGCGGACTGAGCGGCCACAGGCACGCGCAATAGAGTGCGGACTGAGCGGCCACAGGCACGCGCAATAGAGTGCGGACTGAGCGGCCACGGCACGCGCAATAGAGTGCGGACTGAGCGGCCACGGCACGCGCAATAGAGTGCGGACTGAGCGGCCACGGCACGGGCAATAGAGTGCGGACTGAGCGGCCACGGCACGCGCAATAGAGTGCGGACTGAGCGGCCACGGCACGCGCAATAGAGTGCGGACTGAGCGGCCACGGCACGTACACTAGAGTGCGGACTGACCTGCAGCATTTTACACACTTTAGCAACACTGACCCCTAATTCTAAGCACCTTTGGCCCCGTTTGCACCCGTTGCAGCCCTGCATTCACTGTACTAGACTTGGCTGCACATGATCAGTGAGGAAAAACAACTTTTACAGACATCAACAAGAAAGAAATAAAACCATGCCGGGCAGCTCGTCTCTGAGTCACCGGACGCTGGATCTGTTCAGCCCTGATTAATATGTAAAAAATATGCAAAAAAAACCTCCCGTCCCCATCCTGTGCTCCTTGTAACCTATAATCTCCATCATTAATATTATAGGTCTATTAGACTCCATTATCTCCCTTTTACATCACTGAATTCATGTCATTTGGGACCGGGTCCTAGAACAGGTTGCACCGCTCTATTTCCACAGCTGATGAGGTGGAGGAGCTGGCACCGAAACCAGTGTCAACCTCTCTCATCAGGGCAGGAAAGGCTGTAATGCCTGGGTGTGGTGCAGAGACAATGTACAGGGCGCACAGCTCCATAGTGGAATCACACAACAGATAAGGTGGGAAGGTTTTCTAGAGAACAAATTCAGATTTTTATGCCTCAGGAGATCTGAGCGATCTTAAAGGGAAGGTGTCATCAAAAAATGACTTATTGTTTAACTCACATTTTTATGTTTAACACATTTTTTAGGAATTTTTGGTTATTTTTTTTTAATTTTCCAGATCACTTTCAGTATTTTTTAATAAGTCCTGCAGTTTTCACTTTGGCCACTAGGCCTAATAATCGTCTGACACTTCCTGCTCTGTTTAGAGAGCTTTTCAGCACTGTGCTCATTATTAGCATAAAGAGGGTCAAACTGAAAGGAGACACCAATGTGTACAGATAACACAGGATCCAACAGTCACAAGAGGAGATGTCATAGCTCCCCCTCCCCTCCCTTCACAGTGAAAGCTCTCCTATACAAGTCTATGGGACAGAATCTGTCTTAAGAATCCTATGTGCATGAAGCTGCTGTAAAGTATCTCTCTGACTGCTGCTAAAGCAGTGCAATCAAGAATGTCTTCCCCACAATCATATATAGACGGCCGAATAGAGAAATCTACAATCAGGGAATAAAAACGACTGAGAGGAAAAGAATATGGATCAGGGGCGCGATTTAATAAGTAAAAAAAAAAAAAATTGGCGACATATTCCCTTTAAAATGTAGTGTTGCCAACCCATGGACAACACTTCTTACCCTTCGTCTCACCCACACACCCTAATAGATTGTAAGCTCTTGCGAGCAGGGCGCTACAGTTTTTAATGTGTGATGTCTGTACCTACACCTTCCAAATTGTAAACTGCTGCGGAATATGTTGGCGCTATATAAATAAAGGTTATTATTATTATGGATGTACTAAACCGTAACATTTTTCGCTATTATGGACAGAAAATCTTACAAAAGTAAGGCTATGTTCACACGGCTTATTTTGGGACGTATCTCGCCCCGTATTTCGCGCCGTCTGCGCTCTAATACAGGGCGAGATACGTCCCAGTCATTACAGTAATCCACAGATCTCATAGAGAACTATGGATTACGTCTCCTCTCCCTGCTCACACAATACGCCGGGCGGGGAGAGAAGTGACATGTCATTTACTAGCGGGGAATACCCGCCGAGAATAATGCATGTCTATGGGGCCGGCGAGCTCCCGCCCCCGTACACACGGCGTGGTTGTAGGCGAAATACGTCCCGCAATTAAGCCGTGTGAACATAGCCTAAGTATAACATGTTAGTGAACATTGGGGCAGATTTATCAAGGCAGTCGCACCAGAATTCTGGCACAATTTGCACCAAAAATAACGTCTTACAAGCTTCACGCCCCATTTACTATGTGTTTTAGACAGTTTCAGACGCTTGTGCGCCTTGTCCGACAAAAGGGGTGTGGCCTTGGCAAAAGGGGTGTGGCTTAAATGCTACAAAAAATGCTACAAAATTTTGCCCGGGTTGTGGGGGAAAAAGGCCCCCGATTATAGGTGGTAAAAGTTAGATTTTGACGTTCAACCGCACCGGTTTTTCAACATGTGATATTTGGGCGCGTTTAAAAATTTTTGTTCACACGCGTGTTTGGATTGTTTTTAATTCCTTTTGGATCGAAAACGGATGCAAAAATGCTGCAGCAATCGGATTCAAAAGACCCAACGTTTCCGCATGCGCTGGTGTTTGGATGGGGGGGGGGCCAGGAGCGCCCCATACTTTATAAGGGCTCCTGCTGCGTTTTTTGGACCAAGATTTGACAAGCAATTTTTTTTAAACGGTCGAAAGACGAAGGAGCGGGAGGTATACGTCAAAAGGCTGAGCTGTTTCTAAAAAAAAGCAATGTAAATCATTTGTATTAGATACTGTTTGGGCCCATCTGGGTCGAAGAGGACCAATATGTTTTAAAAAACCGGTTTTGGGAGTCGCAAGCCAAACCCCCCAAACTCCACCCCTAAATTTTCCCAACCCCCGACTCCCGACTCCCCCGAGTAGAAATGGTAAATCAGGCTGTTTCCCTTATTTAAAAAATCAAGTATTGGAAGAAAAAGGCCTGCAAGCAAAGGGAAAATTTTTTGATTTTTTTGAACACTTGTGGGTGGTTAAAAAAAAAAGTGTTTGTATCCAAGCCGCCCTCACCAACATTGGGAATGGTAGAGGGGCCCTGGGATCAAAAATTTTGGGTTTAAGGGTGGTTAAAACTGATCCAGAGCCCAAAAGGATTCAGGCGGGTTTGAAAACCAAGGGGATTTCCAAATCTAACAAATAAAAAATTAACTTTTATTTTTAGAGCAAAACAGAAAACAATGCTTTATGGAAAAATTGCAGAACAAAGCAATGCTAAATTTTTTTTCTCAAAAAAATTGAAAGATGGAAAATGTTTGTATTTAAAAAACAGTGCCCTTGTACAAAAGTGTAGTGGTAAAAGGATAGGAGCCGAAAGTCACAAGTTCAAAAACATTTTTACCTTTTGCTTGTCGGAAAAAATATAATTTGGAAATCCTTAGGAAAAAAAAAAAATTGTAAATATGAAAACCTGCGGGAATTTTTTGGGGGTTTCTTAAAAGGGAAAAATGATCGCCTCCTAGACCCTGATACAGCCCTCACACTGTTCATTTTTCAGGCAGAGAACGGCCTCTTACACTAATTTGGGTGGGGGCAAGCGGGCCCACAGGGAACATTCTAACAATGTCAGGGTAAAAAGGGAAATTGCCTAAGCCACAGTCTTTTTGGATGAAGGGTTTTTGGTTTTCCCTATTCTTTGAAAAGAGGTTAAAAATTTTTCCCGAAATCTGTTTCCCTGGGAGAAAAATTTTTTCCCCCGGGGGCCCGCGCTTTGCCTGTCCATGTCAAAAATTACCCCCCCTCTGTGTGAGGTGAAGATTGGGGAGGCACCGGCGGGCCCCAATTCCTTTTGTCTTTCATGACTAATTGGACCAAACTTTTTATTATTTTGGGGCGGTCCTTTTATGACGCCCCGGCTCCTGAAAATAGGCCCGACCCCGCCCACAGCCCTGCTAACAACGTTGTTCAAAGGACCCAACCGCCAGGTGAAATCCCCAAAACTTTACAGTTTTAAGACTTAGACACTAGATTGTGCCCCAAAGTATTTATCTTTTTTCTGGCCCAAACGACGAATGCACTTTCTCAATTTGCAGGTTGCAGCTTGAAAAGGGGATGTTCACACGGTTTTTTTTAAAAAGAATCATACCTCTCAAATTTAGAGTATAATTACCAAAAAATTGGCCTTCTTCGTGATTGAAACACAATTATGCGCCAAAGTAGGGCTGACTTTGTGCTTCAATACATTCGAAGTAGGCCGACATTGGGGAATTCAAGCTCTATTTAGGTATGATGCTGTTCTTTCCCCCAGGCAAAAAAAGGCCGGGGGAAAGAATTTTAAAGTTAAAAAAAAAAAAAAAACTAACGCGTGTCAGACACAGCCTTACCCGGGGTTTAAGTACTGTGGCGTGTACAGGTTTACCACAATACACATTTATTTGGGTGTGTTCCCCCTCCTTACACTCTGCCCAAAATTTCCCAAAAATCTCCCCCCCCGACTCTCCCTCCTCGGACCTCTCCCCTGCTCCCCCTTTTCGCTCCCCCCCGTCTCCAAGCTTTCCCCTGTTCACCCACACTCTGGAATCACTGCCCCAACATCAGTCTCCCCACTTTCCCGTTCAAAAGCAACTGAAAACCCTTTTTCAGGCTTCCTATAACCTTCACTAAATTTGTACTACTTCCCCCAACTTTTCTGCCCCCCACTCTGTCTCTTTCCCCTCCTGTGATTGGAAGCCTCGCGGGGGGTCCTCTCTCCCCTTCTGCCAATGTATTATCCCCTTTCCGTACTTTTATTAGTTGATGTAACCCCCCGGAATGTACGGGCCCCGGAAAAAGGGCCCGTTTAAAAAAAAAAAATAATAATAATAACAGCACAAACCGTGTCGGCTGGGGTGCCTAGGGCGCACAGATAGAAATAATTCGAGGAGCCCTCCACCAGTTGAGCTGTTTCTGGTCCCACCGGAGGGCTTTAATCTATGGGTCCACCCTACAGCTACTGTAACTGACTGTAGCTGCCTCCTATGCGCCACCTTCTGCCTCTCCTCCTTTGCTCTTCTGCCTCTCCCAAGGATGCACATACAGTTAAAACCATCCCCCAGTCTATTCCCCTGCTGGCCAGTCCGAGCCCGAGCCCAAACGACGCGTACTGGCCCCGGGAACATCTGTGCCTCCTAAATTTTACAACTTGCCAGCGCGCCACTTGTCACTTCTCTTCAGATGCGCAAAATAACAATCCTAAAACGCCGCGTATTTTACATCGGGGTCTATGACCGCTGCACCGGACGTTGTTTGAGCCGTGTTTCAGTGAAATGATGCCCAAAATACATGTAAAACTACGCCCCAAAAGACACGGTGTGAACACCCCCTTACTCATAGGCACAACACTGCTCTACCTACATCAGGCATCCTCAAACCGCAGCTCTCCAGCTGTTGGGAAACTACAACTCCCATCATTCCCACGGCTATAGATTATATAAATGCATGACGGGAGTTGTAGCTTCGCAACAGCTGGCGGGCCGCCGTTTGAGGATGCCTGACCGACATGAACATAAAGAGGTGGTGGTGGTGCTGTGTGGCGGCCATTGCTGCTGTGCTGGTGCAGTCCAGAGCCGGGCGGCATGGTCTGGTAGCAGTGGTGCTGTTGGGCCACTGGACTGTGCCCCTCATCTGTGTGGTTTTTGCTGCGGCGGTGGCCGCCATGCATCGTTGCCCCCATTTAGCGTAGGGACCCACTTAATAGAGGTCGCCGCGACGTGGCAAGTGGGCTTATACGTTTTGATCAAAAAGTCTACTAAGAACCTCCTGTTCGTTTTTTATATAGTTTCGCTGAGAAGCATTAGATAAACGTATAGTGTGAGGATGTGCGGTCCATGCTCTTCCATGTTTGTATATGAACGTAAAAGAGTCCAACTCTATCATTTGAAATATGAACAGTTATAAAATACACTCCTGCTAGGAAGACGTATAACACAAGGCGTGCATGCATATTTAATGGCGAGGCATCACTTCTCATCAATATATAATAGACGGCTGCAGTATAGCGGCCAGGAAATGGCCGTAATGAGCTGCGATTAGGCATCTATGGACAGGAAGGAAAACCTATCTCCCCGCTTCCCTATAGCCATTGCTCATCTCCCACCCATCCCCAACCCAAATCACCCCCAGGGGGATCGCCCACTGCCAGCAAACTCAATAAAAGGCAAATACACACAAAGCTAATGAGCCTGATCCCGGGGTAATGTTACAGCGCAGGACGGCGGCCGAGCGCCACCCGGCTCGCATCATGTCCTGCATTAGGCGCATCATCACCAGCAATGAATTGATTTTTTTTTTCCTGCACGTTGCATTTATATTGAAAGCCTGGGGCCCTTGGGGCACGCTGGAGAAAAAAAAGGGGACTCTCTTAAAAAATCTATTACCAAAACAAATGGGGGTGAATTAACTTTCCACTTTCACAATCACTGATACTGTCTGGGGGATCCCAAAAAAAAAAACGGTTAAAAAAGGGAGAAAAGGGAACCGGGGGGTTTGGGAAAACCCGAAATTTTATCCCCAAATAAAAAAATTGGGAAGGGGTTTTGGGGGGGAAAAAAGCAAAGGGGAAAAAGGAGGCGGGATAAAATGGGGGGAAGGGCCATTACGGTTTTGGAAAAAACAAAGAATAAACCCAAGAACTTTTTTACTTCCTCTTAAATCACTTAAAAAGAACAGAATGGGGGAAAAGGGGGAACCCAAAAAAAGATCCCCCTCCCCCTGTATCGGGGTTAACAATCCCATAGAACAAAAATGGGAACACACCCTCCCCAAATGGGAATTTCCCATAGAACAAAGGGGAAACACAGCGCTCCCCTGTACTGGGAATTCCCCAAAACAGAATGGAAAACAAAACGCCCCCCCTTGTACGGGAAACTCCCATAGAACGGGAATGGAAACACAGCGCCCCCCGTACGGGGGAACTCCCATAGAACAGAGGGAAAGAACACAGCGCCCCCCGCCCCCTGGGGGGCCCTTTTTTGGGAACCCCCATAAAACAGAATTAAAACAAAAGCCTCCCCTTTTAACTGGGAACCCCCCATAAAACAAATGGAGAACACAAGCCCCCATTCCCCAAAAGGGCCCCCTCCCCTTTTACTGGGAACTCCCATAGAACAGAATGGAGAAACAAAGGGGTTTTTTTTTTTTCTCCCTGAGGGAAACTCCCCCCCCAAAACAAAAATTGAGAACAAAACGCTCCCCTGTACGGGGAACCCCATAAAATCAGAATGGAGAACACAGCCCTCCCCTGTACTGGAAACCCCCAAAAAAATTGGGGGGAACCCCAAAAAAATGGAGGGGAAACCCCCAAGCGCACCCCTTTGTGCGGGGGAACCCCCATATAAGCAGAAAGGGGGAGGGGTAACACAAAGGGCTCCTCCCCTTTTAATTTGGAAAAAAAACCCTCCCCAAAAGGAACCCCAAAAGAATGGAGAACACAGCCCCCCCCTTGGGAACCCGGGAAAAAACCCTCCATAGAAGGGAAAAAGTATTGGAAAGAAAAAAACAGGCTGGGGCCTGTACTGGAAACTCCCATAGAAAGAAATGGAGAACAAAAGGGGCCTGGGGGGCCCTTTACGGGAACCCCTTCCCCATGAAAAAGAATGGAGAACAAGCGCTCCCCCTTTATGGGAACTCCCATAGAACAGAAGGGAGAAAAACAGCGCTCCCCTTTGTACGGGAAAAATCCCAAAAACAGAATGGAGAACACAGCGCCCCCCCTGTCCCTGGGAACTCCCAAAGAACCGAATGGAGAACAAAACCCCCCGGGGGTCCCGTTAAATGGGAAGCCCCCCCCAAGGGGAACCCCAAAAAGGGGGAAACCAGGCCCCCCTTTTGAAACTGGAAACCCAAATAGAAAGAAGGGAAAACACATTGGGGGTTTTTCCCCCTGGTGACGGGGGAAAACCCTGTAACTCCCCATAGAAAAAGAAGGGAGAACACAGCGCCCCCTGTACGGGGAACATTCCCTAAAAAGGAATGGAGAAAACACACCCGGCTCCCCTGTACTAAAACCCCCCATAGAGAAAATTTGGAGAAAAACAGCCTCCCCTGAACCCGGGGAATTTCCATGGGAAAAGAAGGGAGAACACACGTCAAACCCCGCTCCCAAAGGAAAAAAAAACACCCCACCTTGTTCCCGGGGAACTCCCATAAAACGGAAGGAAAACCCACCAGGGGCAAATTTCCTGAAAAAAACTGGGGGAAACCACCCCCATAGAACCCGGGGGAATTTGGATAAACACAGGGGGCCGGCCTTCCCCCTGTACGGGGGGAACTCCCATAAAAAAGGAATGGAGAAAAAACAGCGCTCCCCTGTACGGGGAACTTTCCCCATAGAAAAAAGGGGGAGAACACAGCCTCCCCTGTACTGGGGAACCCCCAAATTGGAAAAAATTGGAAAAAACACAGCGGCCCCCCCGGGAACTGGGAACCCCAAGAAACAGAAAGGAGAACAAAAAGGGGCTCCCCTGTCCTGGGTACCCCCAAATCCCCCAAATGGAGAACACAGGGGCCTCCCCGTCCCGGGAAAACCCCCAAAAAAACAAAGGGGAAAACCCACAGCGCCCCCTGTACTGGAATCCCATGGAAACAAAAGGGGAAAGGAACGGGGATTTTAACTCCCCAAAAACCGGGGAAAACCCCCTGGCCGGCCCCAGAATTTGGAGAACCAAGGGGCCCGCTCCCCTAACCGGACCCATAAACAGGAATGGGGAAAACGGGGCGGTTTTTTCCCCCCTGTAAAGGGGAAGGGGCCCTGGGAAACACTTAAAAAAAAAGTTTGTTCCTTCACCTTCTGTGTCAATTCCTCCCCCTTGGGGTTTTAAAAGCCTTTGGGTCCCCCCGTCCCACCAACTGGGGGCCCCTTTATTTCCATTTTTGGGGGCCCCGGGGCCATGAAATTTCCCCCGGAATGAAGGGGGCCCGGAAAAAATTAAAGGGGGTCCGGTTAAAACCAAAAATTGACTCGTTTCCATTCAATCAAGGCCCCGTGAAATAAGGCGGGATCCCCTGCACCCAACAGGGCTTTTTAAGGGATAAATCCCCCGGGAAATTTTGGGGGGCCCCCATTTTTCCCTTATTCCCCCTTTTTGGGTCCCCGCACTGTTGTCCTTTAATAACCGGGCCAAAAACTTTCCCGGGGAGGTTTTCCTGTATGATCAACCCCCGCCTAAATTTGGTAGCCTTCAAACGGGGGCCCGGAAATGATCAAGCACTCCTATACTGGGTTACCCTTTTTAAGTTTGGCCTGTAAGCCACCACGCCAAATACGGTGGCCTTCTAGCTGGGGCCCTTATAATCAAGCACGGGCCCTTACTGGGGGCCCCTTCCCTTTTGGTGTCCTGTAGGATCAAGAAACAGCCATACGGTACCTTCTAGTTTGGTGCCCTGAATATCAACACGGGCCTTTACGGGTTTGGGGCCTTCTAGCGGGGGGTCCTAGATGTTTCAAAAAACAGCCTATACTGGTACCCTTCAGCTGTGTCCTTTTTGGGGATAAAGGGGCACAGCCTATATGGTAGCCCTTCTGGGGGCCGGGTCCCCTGATGATAAAGGCACGCCCTATACTTGGGAAGCCTTTCAAAAGCCCCCCTGTATGATAAAGGGCACCCCTTTAAACGGTAACCCCTTCCCTGGGGCTGTGGTCCTGTATGACCAAGAAAAAGGCCAAAATACTGGAACCTTTAGCTGGGCCTTGTAATAAACCAAGCAAAGGGGGCCCTATATTTTGGGTGGGCCTTTCGGGCTGGTGCCTTTTGTTATAAAGGGCACGCCTAAAAAGGTACCTTCAAACTTGGGGTCCTGAATGATCAAGTTTTTCCTTTAAACGGGTTTCCTTCTAGCTGTGTCCTGTATAAACAAGCACAGCCTATACTGGTACCCTTTCTGGGCTTGTCCTGAAATTATAAAAGGCACGCCTTTAAACTGGGACCCTTCTAGGCGTGCCGGGTTGAATAAAGGGGCAGGGGCCTATACGGGTACCCCTTCTAGCTGTGCCCCTGAATTTTGATAAAAGCACGCCTATACTGGTATCCCTAGTTTGGGGTCCGTATAAAATCAAGGCCAACAGCCTATAACGGGTACCCCTTCTGGGGGCTGTGTCCTGTAGGGATAAAAGCACCCAAACTGGTAGCCTTCTAGCTTTGGCCTGTATGATCAAGCATTTCCAACCCGGGGTAGGCCTTCTAGCTGTGCCCTTTTATGATAAAGGGGCAACCAAAGGGGCCTTTTTACGGGTTTTAAGCCACTACCCTTGGGGTCCTTTGTGGGGGTTAAAATAAAAGCCACCCAAAAATAGGAGCCTTTGGGTTTTGTGCCCTGTATGATCAAGCACTGCCTGTACTGGTAGCCTTCTAGCTGTGTCCTGTATGATCAAGCACTGCCTATACTGGTAGCCTTCTAGTTTGGGGGCCCTTATGAAAAACCACGCCTATACTTGGTACCCCTTCTAGCTGTGCCCTGTATGATCAAGCCTCCCCTTTAAAACGGGGAGCCTTCAAAGCTGTGCCCCTGAAATGATCAAGCACTGCCTATACTGGGTGGCCTTCTAGCTGTTCCCGGGGTATGTTTCCAAGCACGGGGCCCTAATACTGGTAGCCCTTTCCTAGCTGGGGGCCGAAAGGGATCAAGCACGGCCAAAAACTGGTAGCCTTCTAGCTGTGCCCTGTAGGGTTAAAGCACCCTAAACTGGTACCTTCTAGCTTGCCCTTGGGGGGATAAAACCACTGCCTATACTGGTAGCCTTCTAGCTGTGTCCGGAAATAAACAAGCAGGGGGCCTATACGGTGGGTTTCCCGGGGGGCTGTGCCCTTTGGAAATAAATCAAGAAACACCCATACGGGGTGGGCCTTTCAAGCTGGGGCCCTGTAGAAAAAGGCACACCCCTTTATAGGGGGAACCCTTTCCCAGCTGTGTCCTTATGATAAAGAAAACCCCTAAAACTGGAAAGCCTTCTGGGCTGTGCCCTTTATACCCAAGGGCACTCCCCTTTACTGGTAGCCTTCTAGCGTGCCCCTGTAGGGGACAAGCACACCTATACGGGTTAGCCTCTAGCTTTGTCCCTGTATATCAAGAACCAAATACTGGTGGGGCCTTCTTAGCTGTTTTCCTGAAATAAATCAAGCACCCCTATCCCGGAACCCTTTCCCTAGCGGGTCCTTATAAACAAGCACTCCCTATACGGGGTAGCCTTCTAGCTGGGGCCCTGTATGTTTAAAGCACGCCTATACGGGTACCTTTGGGCTGTGTCCCTGTTTTAAACCAAGGGACTCCCCTTACGTAGCCTCTACCCTGTGTCCCGGGAAAGATCAAGCATTTCCCAAATACGGGTGGCCTTTCTAGGGGTGTCCTGTATGACCAAGCACAGCCTATACTGGTAGCCTTCTAGCTGTGTCCTGTATGATCAAGCACAGCCTATACTGGTAGCCTTCTAGCTGGGGCCCGGTTATGCAAACAAAAGCCTAAACGGGGTAGCCTTCTAGTGTGCCCTTTAATGATAAAGCACTGCCAATACTGGAAAGCCTTCAACTTGCCCTGTATGACCCAAGCACGCCTATACGGGGGGGGTTTCCCAAGCTGTGTCCTTTATGATAAAGGCATTTGCCTATACGGGGGTGGCCTTCTAGCTGTGGGGGTTGGGATTTTGAAAACTGCCGATTAATTTTGGCCTTCAAGCTGGGTCCTGTATTGGACCCAACCCACACCCCTATCCCAGGTAGCCCTTCTACGGGGTCCTTAGGGTTTAAAGCACGGCCAAAACTGGAAAGCCTTTCTAGCGGGTGGTCCGGTAATCAAGCACTCCATACGGGTTTACCTTCTAGCGGGGTCCGGTATGATCAAACACACCTTTACGGGAACCCTTTCTAGCGGTGTCCTGAAATGACCCAACCACCCTAACGGGTACCCCTGTAGCTGTGCCATTGTAGGGACAAACACTGCCTATACTGGTAGCCTTCTAGCTGTGCCCTGTAAAATTCAACACTGCCTAAATTTGGAAAACCCCAAGCTGTGTCCTGTATGACCCAACACAGCCTATATTTGGGGTGTTTTCTAGTGTGGTCCCTGTTTTATCAAGCCCCTGCCATACGGGTATCCTTCAAAGCGGGTGTCCGGGTATGATCAAGCGGGGGCCAATACTGGTAGCCTTCTAGCTGTGTCCTTTATAAATAAAGGGGCACGGCCTGACGGGTAGCCTTCTAGCTGTGCCCTGTATGATCAAGCACAGCCTATACTGGTACCTTCAGTTTATTTTGTCCTGTATGATCAAGCCCCTGTTTAAAACTGGGGCCTTCTAGCGGTGTCCGGGGAAAATTATGGGGGCACTGCTAACTGTAGCCCTGGGTTTGGTCGTATGATCAAGCACGCCTATATTTGGGCCTTCTAGCTGTGTCCGTTTTTTTAAGCCAGCCTAACGGAAAGCCTTTTTACTGTGCCCTTTTAAACAAAGGCCTGCCCTTTACGGGGTACCTACTAGCTGTGCCCCGTAGGGATAAAGCACTGCCTAGGGCTGGTGGGCCTTTCCTAGTTTTGGGCCCCTGTATGATCAAAAAAGCCTAAAAGGAAAGGCCTTCTAGCGTGTCCTTAAAGATAAAGAAAAGGGCCAAGTACTGGAACCTTCAAAGCTGTGCCCTTTTAAAGATTAAACCGCCAAAAACTGGTGGCCTTCTGGGGCCTGTGCCCTGTAGATCAAAAACGCCGAAAACGGTTTTACCTTTCTACTGTTTCCTGAAAGATCAAGCACCCCTATACGGTAGCCTTCTAGCTGTTTTCCGTATAAATCAACACGGCCTTACGGTTAGCCTTCAAAGCTGTGCCCTTATGATAAACCCATTTGCCAAATTAACGGGGTAGCCTTCAAAGGGCTGTGCCCTTAGGGGAAAAAAGCACGCCTTTTTACTGGTAGCCTTTCCCAAAGCTGGTCCCCTGTATGCCCCAAGCACACCCTTTAAAACTGGAAGCCTTCTAGCGGGTGCCTTTTTAATGAACGGCACACCCTTTATACTGTACCCTTTTCCAGTTTGGGGCCCTGTTTTGGAATCAAGCACCCCTATACTGGTACCTTCTAGCGGGGCCCTTTTAGGATCAACCCACTGCCTATACTGGTAGCCTTCTAGCTGTGTCCTGTATGATCAAGCACAGCCTATACTGGTAGCCTTCTAGCTGTGTCCTGTATGATCAAGCACTGCCTATACTGGTAGCCTTCTGGGCTGGCCCTTATTCAAGCACGCCTATACTGGTGGCCCTTCTGGGCTGTCCCCCTGTAAGATCAAGCACCCCCTTACGGTCCCTTTCTAGCGGGGGGTCCCTGTAATAATAAAAGCACTGCTAAACTGGTTACCCTTTCTAGCTGCCCCCTGTAGGGAATAAAGGCAAAACCTAAAACTGGTAGCCTTCTAGCTGTGTCCTGTATGATCAAGCACTGCCTATACTGGTAGCCTTCTAGCTGTGTCCTGTATGATCAAGCACTGCCTATACTGGTAGCCTTCTAGCTGTGTCCTGTATGATAAAACCCCACGGGCCAAACTTTTAGCCTTCTAGCTTTTTCCCGGGGTTGGGATAAAACACTGCCTATACGGGAACCCTTCTATGTTTGGGGGCCCTTTAAATAATCAAGCACACCTTATTTGGTCCCCCCTTCTAGCGGGTGTCCTGTATGACAAGCACTGCCTAAAAACGGGTTTGGCCTTCCAGTGTTTTCCTGTATGACCCAAGCACTGCCTTACTGGTAGCCTTTCTAGGTGTTTTTTGATCAAGCACAACCCATACGGTTGGCCTTCTAGCGGGGGTCCTTTTAATGATCAAGCCACCTTGACGGGGTCCCTTCTAGCTGGGGCCCTGAAATATCAATCACTGCCTAACGGAACCCTTTTCAGCTGTGTCCTTTATATAAAATGCACACCCTAAAAGGGTTTCCCCTTCTAGCGGGTGTCCTAATGATAAGCCCCCTTTACTGGGGGCCCTTCACCCTGTGCCCTGAAAATTTTCAAGCACTGCCTATACGGGTAGCCTTCCAAGGCTGTTCCCTGGTAGGATAAAGCCCCTGCCTTCCCCGGTTTACCCTTTCTCCCCTTTTTTTTGTGCCTGTATACAAGCACTGCCTATAGGGGTACCCTTTCTATTTTGAGTCCTGTATTATCAAGACTGCCTATACGGTTTACCTTCAGCTGGCACCTTGTATGATCCAGCACTAGCTAATACTCGGTAGCCTTCTAGCTTGTCCTCGTATGACCAACACTGCCCAGGGGGGGGGTGATAGGGAGGGAGGGTGGTTGGGGGGGTGTGATATGGGGGGGATGGTTAGTGGGGGATCAATTGTGAAATTGGGGTAGAGATTTTTAAATTGGATCTGCCTATACTGGTATTTGGGGAATTATAGATGGTGTATAGTTAGTGAGGTCAAGCACTGCCTGTGATGAGGGGGGGTGGGGAAGAGAAAAGAGGGGGGGGTAGTTGGATGTGGCGAATTGTCTATCAGGAGGGGGACAGTTAAATTATTTACTGGTCGTACTAGGTCACTTTTTACACTATAAGTACTTTAGGGGCACTCTTGCTCGAACTCTGACTATTCGTCACTATTACTTTGCTGCAAGTAGCTATGCCCAATATATTTATAATTCATAGGGACGACATATAATGACTAAGATATAGTTAGTCGCACACAGAGGAATTTAATTTTGATACTAGTGTTATATATATATAAATATATAAATCCGATATACTTATTGGTGGGGGGGGGGAGGAGACATAGCATTAAGGCCATTACTACCTCAAACTTGTATCGACCTTACTTAGCAATGATGACGCGAGAGTTCACGTTACAGTCGTTAAAACATTCCCAATCACGTATGAGCCATCACATGCTTCCATAACACTAGGTATGTACCTCATAGGCCTAAAGGGTGCCCTTATAGATAGAATTAGAAAAGTCCTAGGCAACCTTGAACCATAATCATCCATATGAGAATGGCTGCGGTAGTGCTAACAGTTGATCTGAAATAATAAATAAAGCTGTAAATGCTCACTGTACTTATTCGTATCTGGTTACAGTTGATCTAAGTAATTATGTCGTGACGCGGCCGAACTGGACTCTCGACGAGGACCTACTAAGTCACATGTATCGAACTAAATATATTTACGTCGTCTACATGCTTCTCAAATGCAAATTTTATGCTGCTAGTTACTCAATATGTAGACTGCACCAAGCCACCGATGCAGAAAATAATACATTCTTTTGGTATAGCTCATCATATGATAAGAATGGCTTAAAAACAATAGCTTACAGCTCATGTCCTATAGACTTAGTAGCAAGAATCTCTGCAAAATAGGAGCTAGTTAGTACGATGTCAATTCGTTTGGGGGAGTAAATAGGATCAGGTGTGATGTGGGGGGTGAGAGTTATTCTGTTGAACTTATTTAAGGGAGATTAGGAGGTGTCTCTAGTAGCCTCTACTACATACTGTGTCATTAAAGGTATAAAGCCCAAGTACAATCTGCCAGCTTAATAAATACTTGTTACGACACTTCATAGCTAAGTCATGATCCTCATCTCCGTATCATTATGAGCTAGAAAACTTAAGGAACAACTCAAGCATACCTAGCAGGACTACTGCACAAAGCTGGATAGCTTAGGTGCGACATCCCTATACATTAAGCGCGGGATGTTGTCCTTAGTTAGGAATCAATGCGCATCAGCATCTATTTAGGGTACGTCTACGATCAAAAAGTATCTTATTCAGGGTTGAGCAGCTGGCAGTTAAAGATTAGGCTGTTCGCTCCTGTTACTGATGTAGCTACACGGTTCTGTATTACGTCTTAAGAACTTAGCAATCCGGCGTAGTTATATCGTGGCGTAGCTAAGCTCTAAGTTGATTCAGTTCACCTACCATTGGTGGACTCTGATATTCAATAAAGGAGACGATGTCTTGTGCTCGCTTTCACTAGGTATGTCCCCATTCATTCAAAAACGCTTCACGATAATAGTTTGTGATAAGGGCCTGAGAAAATGTGAACCTTATTAAATGATTTGGAAAAATATTAATCATAAGCAAATCAAAAACTTAACCCTAGGGAGTGTAGGGTAAGGAGGGTATGTAGTAAATGTCAGGTACCATAGTATGTAGAACTGCATCAATCATAGCACGGAATAGCACAGCCTTATTATCTCTCGTTCATTTCATTAGGCTCAAACTCTAACTAAACCGTCATGCTTTAGACACTTCAAGTTTACTAGTTTTGCTAAAGGAGTATGTCTTATATTCGGGCGCTTTGATGGGTATTAGCATTAACTATATTAATCTATTTGATCAATATCTCACCGGACACACCAATAAATGCGCCTATCCCTTGCTAAGATTGCCAGAATACGTCGTCTTGCTGACTAGTCTACACAGTGTTATTGAAGTACTCTATCGACGCGACAAGAGGCTAGCCAGGCGTTCGTGATCTGTTACGCCTTGAACATATAGACGCTGGAGAACATTGATCCCATGCGTATAATAAATGAGTCGAACAATCGCACTAGCGAGGTGTACTACAATGAGGCTGAAGGCTGTATGTGGCGGACTTATCCGTATACGCACTTGCCTCATTGCTATTCGTAGCTATGTCAAAACGTCCCAGTGTCTAGGATACACTTACTCAAAGATCTAACAATATTTAAGCAGTCTCCTATCTTACGCTCTCATTTGTTATGAACTCACTAACTGACTCCTAGTTGTCCGCAGAAAAGCGACTAAAGCGACTATACTAGCTAGCATGGATTTGAATTTGCCAACTAAAAATAATGACGCTTGTGTCCCTGCAAATTGAAATTTACCATTTAGGTATCAATTTTATCCCTCTATATTCACACAACACGGGTCATAGACAATTGCATTCTCATCGTCGTATAATGAAAACTTGTAGGTATTATTGCATCTTATATAGCTGCTGAATGGCACACTCTCTGCTAGCGTATTATGATCATAAATGCACTACACATGCACACACTATTAATCCTTCAGGTATACATACACAAATATGTCATGATGACGGACCAAGATGGGCTCACTCACCCCGAACATTTACTTGGATCCAATTATGGGGCAAGTACCTACCGGCATTTATACTGGGGGGGTTGGTTCAAATTTTGGAGCATTGACACTAATATATAGTTTAACGTAATTTTTTACACACATGACTACAGCTTACGATAAACTTGTCTTTGTATTGTTGTAATAATATATATAATATATAATTCACACGATTTTATCTTACGTACACAGTCGACAAATCGCACGTAAGTACGAAGCATACAGATCTGGGCCATTTGACTCGACACATTTAGTATGGTAGCCAGTGATCGAGTCGCTAATTATGAAGCCATTAACCCAATTGAAGTCTAAGCATATATAAGCTGTACCTATTCTAGACTGATGTGTACTGCAAAATAACATTTTGTGATATGAATCAAATTTCGAGACCAGTAAATGATCGAAATGGGGGGCACATTTAACTGGTAATCATGATGACACCCATTCATATAGATAGCTCTGCCATGTCATCGTGGCTAGATAAAGCTAAAAACCATTCCATATAATGAAACGCTATAAATGCATCGTATTATAGCATAGGGGTGTTAAAGGGAATTACAGCACATAGAGACATCGTGCTCATTATATATAGAATGAATCTGACTCAAATCGTCAGTATATATCTGTACAAAAGCGATGATACATAGCCAATGACCGTCAACCTAGGTAACCTTCTAGCTGTCCTTCCATACGTTATGGAGGCTAAGCAGCCCCTTTTATATTCTGGTAAAACCTGTATGCCCAGTTGATCATACAAGAAGCTATAAGTCATGCCGTGATCTGCGAATGACCAAGTCAACGTTACTAGTGGACGTGCATTATTAATAGATCCTCGTAGCATGTATCGTGGATTTGACATGCTGCCACCTTGAATACTTGACTTTCAATCATCGGGATCAACATGCCACAAATCACATAGCCAGATCTCGCGTCTCAGTAACCTGTCAAAACTAGCATATGCTGAATCTTCCCGTTAGCGACTAGATAAGCTGCACATGATAAAGTTCCTCATAGATACTTATCCTACTACTGCCCTGTAGCAAGATCATATCCACTCATGACCTTAACATACGCTGCTACAAGGTAGCAGACAAGAGAGATCTAAAGTATCTCTAGTTCTACATAGCTACAAGCTATGGCTCTTAATAATCGCATAGCGTCTTAGATTCAAGCCGTTCGTTGAAAGGTGCGGAGATATAAGCTCATGCGTGGACGCTGTAGGACACTTGTAGAATCAATAAGAAACAAAATGGAACTAATCTATACCTGTCACCAGTGAGCTTTAGTGACACCGACATTTTCGTGCAGACATTTTACAACGTCATTGATGCTCATTTGAACTTTGTGAACTCACTTAATTGCCTTCAAAAGTCCCAGTATTAAAGTGTCAATTGGAATGCAGTATAGCGTGAGCCCAATGCAAGTACTATTGACATATATCAAAGATACTAGTAGTAATCCTACCACGACTGAAACGCTTCCGCTACTGGAACAAGTGAGGCCGAATCCTACATGGCCGATGGATCTCATCAAAACTGAAGGAGATGCTAGCAGTAACAAATAAAAAGACAACAAGTAAATTGTAACTCTACATAAACCTTAACTAATAATTTCTAATTACTTATTCTTATAGATACAACCTGTCTGTCTTTATATACAGACCGTGCGATCCATCCCATATTAAGCGAAACCTACGATAGCAACTATTTAGAGTTTTTTTCTGTAGAATTCCGTTACTATATCATAATTCGGAATAACGAAATTAGTAGCAGGTGATAAAGTACGGCTGTCTGAGTTCAGAATAATCCTAACATATTAACCCATTCTATTAATGAAGATAAGCAACCAAATGATCATTATAGATAAGATGATATATAATACGCGCTGTAACATCCGACTTTGAGTTGTTAATATCTGGACTATAAGAACCAGAGATCATGTAGTATTTAACTACAATAAGACAACGGAGAACTGTCCTATAAAGTAATAGGGAGCCAAAGCCAGTTCATATCAATACTCTAACTATCTAGTATCTGCCTTAATATCCTAGCTGTTTATAGCGTATACCATTCGCTTGAACCTGTCAAGTTATCGTTCGGAGCGAGCCTAATAACCTAACTAATCTCATAATGCACTAGTCATATAAATAAGAAAGCACTCCACTCCCTGGAGGGTATATACATATATGAATGGTCACAGTGTAATAAAAATGTTATAGGTGTACACATCTATAGACAGTTCTGTCGATAAAATACTAGTTCTAACCAGAAATAAGCTACTGATCATAATGATTTCTAGTGTCATGTGACAGACTATTCAGCCTAACGCCAATGACCGCAACAGAAAGAACGTGAGTACGTTAGCCGTTCAGTTCAGTAGCAGTATGTAGCGGTAACACGTCGCACAAATAGTAATGCCCGTAATGACGACTCAGCTTTAAGATAAGGTAACGGCGTGATAATACATCGGTCAATCGGAACACGAATAACGAAATATGAGGAAGAGAGTTGTAGCAGATGCACTATGCATTAGACATCACTTACTAAACAATTTCCCTAAAGGAGGAATAAAATATTTTCGCTCACGTCGCGCACTAACAGACATGGCGGTACTCCCCCGATGACGCTACCGTCTTTATTATCGAACTTACAATCACAACAGATTGGCTAGCCGATCATATGGGCCTTTCCCTACAGATTCTTTCTTAACACTCAGTATTGACAGTTTGGGGCGATGGATGGTAATGGTATACATGAAGAGTGAGCAGACCGACCGTCTTTAAATATTAGTGTACTAAACGATAGTCTAGGAGACATATACAAAGCATTCTGTTAAGACTCTGTATCTCAATTTTCAGACTCACTGGATTCCACGAAATACACGAGCCACTTTCTCTCTATACACAGGGGGGCATGCAAAACTGAACAGGCGTCTTAGTCAAATGCTATCAAATGTTCATTGTTCAAGCAGTCATAAGCGTGTGGACAGTAGAATTTGTTGGTAAATTTGATGCTCTGTCTGTGAACATGTGGCATGCATGGTCTACTACGTCCTCTATATGTAAAAGACTTCACGTGAATTATTACTTATATATTACTGGGACCGCACATCAGCAGATGGGCAGATGAGTAGCTGGGATTCCTTCATAATTTAGCACTCAACAACCACACTTTTCTTGCGATCTAGCTCTTGATTAGCTAGAATATCTCTACATTAGCTATTATAATAAGGAGAATAGTGATTTAGAAGTAACACAACCATCTTGGAGGGATGCGTAACGTCGATATCTACAACAATCAGAGTAATTTGAGGTGGCAAGAAAGACAACCTTTAAATCAAACGTCCACTCATCTGTACTATACGAATCAAAAAATAACGGCATTCAGTAATATTAGCGACACTAAAAGAAAATTTATGTTATGAACACTGCTATTCAAGGCCATATGAAGGGATCCTGCGTAAAGCTGATGGGGCGTCATAGAGTTGTCAGGATGTCGTGACAGACTAACGATAGGATGTCAAGCTGAACCCTCTATTCTAGATGAGTCTGTCTTCGAAATAGTAGCCAGTAGTCGATTGGTTTGATGCTCAAGCTAGACGGCGTAGTCAATGGTACAGGCACGTGTCGAAATCACACATTTAACTTGCCGCGCTGCTAATTCCATATAGCTTGGTGTCGCAGACAACTCGCTGCCTACATGGATGCTGCCTGGTGTTTCTCCGTAGTTCTCTTGTTATGTTATCACAGAGAGTAGACGCATAGTGGCAAACTCGTTGGCTTATAAGTCATCCTAGGGCTCAGCTAGATTACACATATATAAAAAGTGAATACGCTCGTAATTTTTCTGTGCGAAGCTTTAAACGATGCTAACTTTCACGAAATGATATAGCGAAAAGACGGGCTCAGGTGTGAACGAGTTGAATTTGACAAAAATCGCAATGAGAGCATGCACCTCCTGTAGTTTGAAAGGACGCAGGCATTATAGAAGCTATTACACACATTGGTTTACAGTAGAAGAACCCCACTGTACGCTTACATACAATCTAACAGCATGGTCTCATGATTACTCTACATTATCACACGACGCTTTGTACACTATAGCTCATCTCACAAAAGAGCTACGAGTCAAGTGCACATAACAGGATGCACTGACGAGAAGTAGTCTAATCGGATCTTGTGATTTCATGAACGATGCGCCTAGCTGGTCCCTAACAGTTAAACAGACTAGTTCTAGCCCCGCATCAATACTAAGATCGCATGACAACCAAATCCTGTCACGTGGCGCAATACAAGTCTATAGTTCACCTACAGCAGAAGTTATGGGCACCCCCTATATCCGAGCATAATCTCATAAACGATAAGCAATCAGCTAGAAGGTTATCGGGTGCAGCATAAAATGCGAACGAGGCAAACTTACAATACAAATAAGAGGGGGAGAATAATTAATGGAGCACCTAAAAGCCATAGCACTGAGTACCTCCATTCTCGAACGGGCAGCGTAGGCGATGGCTCAGCTCCAGGTGGAGTTTTATGAGGTCTATTAGAATACTTAGCCTCTGTAAATATGATAGATACTAATGATCCTAGTAATAAGCGAGATAAAACTCACTACATGTTAATAATACTGGAAGAGATGAAACTTGACATCACGCTGTGCCCGGTCCTACCGATTAGAGCCTCCCATAGACTATTGTATTTGGTTGAGCAATGCAGGCAGCCCTATGCTCTAGCACCGAAATTAATCAGCTATTCCATGCATCACATGGCTTCGTGAATACCGAGCTCTAACTCTTGACTAAGGCGCTAGTGATATAGCAATCACACGAGGGGGGTGCTAACCGGGATTGCAAGGGGTGTATTTTGCAGGGGGGTTATCTAAGGGCTTTAAAAGTGGTGTCGGGGGGGGGTCGCAGCGCTAAGGCAGTGGACGGCCAATACATAGGGGGGGTGGGGGGGGGGGGGGGTAATTAGTATAGGGGGGGGGGGGGGGTGGGGGATTTAGCTGATTAGTAGGGGGAGTTTAGAGATGTCTGAGAAGCATTCATGGAGCAGAAACTAGGGCATCTATACGCATTAACCGAGCATGCCTCACTAGAGTGATACGTACTTTAGTATCATACGCATATGCACATTCGTGATGAGTCGGAGCTAAGATCTCGGATGTTGTATAGCTAAATTTCGTTACTGTGCTTTATCGAAAAATCTAAGACTTTTCGCGGCAAATCATCGATTAATCATATACCAATACTACAAAATTCCCCAGTAACAGGCACGTGCCGCTCGGCGAGTGAGGGCTCTTCATAGAATATGTACAGGCGACCTTATAAATTCTGCTTAGCGGTACATCTTACTACGGTCACCCTAAGTGACATTTCTGTACGGTCCTTCAGATCATTTGGGCAAGGTCATCCCTATTTTATACTACCAGAGTGAGGAGGCATTCGATGGCTAAGAATATGTGCATGGCGCGCGCACATCAAAAATTGAGGGGGGGACTCGTTCTACAATATTACCTAGCTACGCTAACAAAGCAATCTACACAGGAAATGCGAATTAAAGCTTCGCCAAAGCCAGGCGCTATTTTGCTATGGTCGTATTGGTTTCTCAAATGAAGATATACTAGCTTGACCTATTTACTCACATAATATGGCCTCTGGGCCCAGATTATTCTTACGTCACGAAATTCGAACCTATGTTTCTGTGCTATAATGACCGTTCTTGCGCCTTGATATGTTTCACGCTTTACTAAGAACCTGTCTGCAACGCTCGCAGTGGAGCCCGCGCAGGGTAATACTCTTGTTTGAGTAATTTGGCATTGTCTATATTTCTACATGCTGGACGAGTCAGGCTTATGAAATACGTTTCTGTCTAAGTCACTCCTTGTTCGATTTAGTAGGATTGACAAAGAAAAAATTAATGTGCAGGGGCAGATCAAGCAAATGCTTACACTATAACCATAGCAATTCTGTTTCTCTGTCATACTACTAGTTGAATTCTAAATCTATTTTTCATTAGCTTAAGTGAACACAGAAGGTGAAGTTCCTCGACTTGTAAAACCACGTCAGCATAGCCTACATACAGCCAAGTAAAACTGTACTTATGCTTCGTATTAACTCGATATGGGATCGACTACTACTGGAAATCCATGTATCTTAGTGATACTCGAGAGTCGCAACTGTTAGGGTAGAGCTGCCACCAGACGAGTCTATTCTTATATGTATTGCTAATGAGCTATTTGAATATAATGCTAAGATCATAGCTAGGCTACTAGCTATAAATTTGAAATATCCACGCTCCAAGTAAAATATCCCAATCCCAGCAACAACTTTGTACACCCATTTCATTAGAATATGATAAAGGACACTCGACAGTTCAGCTTAAGCATAAGGATAACTCTTATCTCGTCCATGCTCCTAACAAACTGAGGCATATAATGCAGCTACGGGACCCTCACTAGGAGTGCCAAAATGGCTTGCGTCCAGCGTGCATATATGAGTTCTGATGGATAGGGCAGATAACGATAAACATTGCTTGTCCTTAATGAGAACGCATTCGAGGAATAACTATCATTACTCACTGAAACTACTTTGAAAGAATTGCCGTGGTATTTTCCTTGATTATTTTTGCCTAGTCTTCTGTATGACAGGAGACCGTTACTAGTTGCGCGCTCGATCCCCTACTTGCCAAGATGGGTGGCGGAGTGGCAGCTTGTAATCACCTATATACAGGCTCTCTCAATTCTCCATAGTTAGCTGCTAACTCCTAGTGTATAAAGTAGGCATCGCTATGTTGGATTCTATCTGTTTAACTTATATAACATCGGCATGAACACGGGATTGCACTACATCAATATCTAAACTAATATATTAACATAATCATTAGGCATATAAAACTAACCATCAGGGTACAGCTCAGCAAGATACATCACCCTTTACAAATGGCTGCAGATAACATAATACACACTACCATATATACATAAATGATGATCTGACCTCAGCAAGCCTTAGAATACGGTGCAACAACTAATCAATAAGTGTCAATATCGAAGTAAATACTAATTTCAGGATTCGTAAGTCACGGTACAGTGCAGGCATGTGTTGTTTTTTGTTTTGTGGGGCTCCCTCTATTGTAGAATAGGTCTCCACTAATGGATAGCTATCTCCTTTATAGCGGTCCATTTGTTCGTGCACATGCAAAACAATCCCAGCTATGTAATTAAGCTAATCCCATATCATTCTTGTGGCTCCTACCCATGATGAGTATGGTGTGATGATGTTCGATGAGTATTATTTTCATAACTTATATAGGGTCTCAAATTAGATGCTCATATATAAGGGCTGTTAACTAGGGTCTAAGACGGGAAACCGCGCAATTTCCAACAGTAAGCAGCTTTTTAGAACTATAAGTATGTATCAGTCTGATCTTATCTACTTCTCAGGGTGGTTGGGTGGGGTATAGAGTTACTGTTTGCATACGCTCAAAACATATTATCGTGACAACATAGGGGACAAATATAATTATCTGATGACATCCTATATAAATTAGTAACTGATTAAAAGATCACAGCTATGTAGTACTAACTCACATCAAGGGCTTCATTTGGATCGGGCGGAAATACTACACTAACAAGGCGTCCTCGGATTAGTGAAATAGCATGCTAGATATAGCGAAAAGCTAAGATTGCGGACTCCCTAAACGAAGGGACACTTGGGCCCTGCTTTTTTATGGACAAAGGGACTATAACAGATAATAGATGAAATATACACATCTCAGTAAGTGGGATATTGATGGATTAAGATCTAAATTATATCTAAAGATTAGTTAATGTTCGTATAATAGGTCTGAGAGTTGGGCCACGGACAAACTAGCCTGTCACTGATTATGTTCTGGCTAAGCTATGCACGCGAAGGCGCTAGGGACAAAGGTTCACTCTATGGAGTTCTCCCATTGAAACGACCGCACACCATTGTTCATGCACCAGACTTAACATGATTTAGTTTTATTCCACTACACTATGTCTGCGGCAGATAGAAACCAACGAGGTCACAAGGTAAGCCAGTCCCGACACACCCTAATCATATCCTTCTGAATATAAGCACTTCGATAAGCAGCCAATCAACATTCTGAGCACCATAACGTGTATGGATCTAATCGTATACACAGTTACCGCGCTTGAGTATCTGCGTGCTTGCGAATAGTATTCGGGCAATCCAACTAGGACGAATAGTACACATGCTGTTAATGTACACTAGGAACTGCTATACAACTTAAGCGACTATAAATTTAAGTTCAACACCCATTTAATGCGTAAAACAGACAATGGGGTTACTTCCCTTGTTGTAACATTGAAATCGGCACCGGGGGTCAAGATGATCCGCTCAAGGAGGGCACCTCAACGTGAAACCTTCATATGACAGTCTACACATTATCGCTCTGGAGTTTCGCTCACTTGTTGGACTAGACCTATGGAGTTCATAGACTGAAGGACGCCTTTTGATAGAGCACCTGAACACATAGACAAGCTCATGGAGATAGCACATTGGCGTGACAAACACGATAAACGTAGAAGATTGGACATAGAAAATGATCGCTAAAGTAAGACTTCTAATTGGCTGGGTTACACGCTCTTTGGCCTTAGTGATCAACGTACGACTAATTGCTAGATGTCGCCTGACCTCATAACGTTCAGAGTCACATATAAATCAATGCGGCCAGTAAGGACGCACTCGGGATTTAGCACACTACCACCTCTTGATGGCAATGACTGCCTGAATCCCTGACCTCATGGACATCCACTCCAGTTACACCTGACTGGGTACACTCACACAAATGTGGCGATACCTGACAATCGGCACTGTTAATAGAACACGTGCGACCCACTACGAGACTCTCTATCTGATACCAAACTTACTCACCACAAGCAGACACTGAGGGTCCTCGGCTTCCACTATAGGGGGGGGGGGAGAGGGTCGGTGTTTGGGTGGAGAGTTTGTTGTGTTTTTTGGAATTGAACTGTTTTAGGCCTGAAGTGCCCTGACCTCTATGGAACAGTTTCCCCTAGAGTTACCGCTTGTGGCTTTCCTCAGCCTTTCCTTGTTGGCAATGTGACGTGCCTGAAGCCCTGACGTCATGGATTCCTATGGCGACCAGTGAGAGTGTGGACGCTGGTTTCCTCCTTGTTGCAATGGACGCCTGAAGCTCTGACCTCATGGACATCACCATACGCTGGGTTTCCTCCATGTTGGCATATGACGGCCTGAAGCCCTGACCTCATGGACACACCATAGACGCTGGTTTTCTCCTTGTTTGGCAAATACGGCCTTTGAGCCCTGACCGTCATGGACCATCAACCAGACTGCCTGGTTTCCTCTTGTTGGCAATGACGGCCTGAAGCCCTGACCTCATGGACATCCCCCAGACGCTGGATTTCCCTCCGTTGTTGCAATTGAACGGCATGAATCCCTGACCTCTGGACATCACCAGACGCGGTTTCCGTCTGTTTATTCTCGCTTTTAACTGCACAGTTTTAAGTTTTTGTTGTTTTGGCTTTTCTTTCTGAGGTTTAGTTCAGTAACCAATGAAATGCTGCTCTATTGGGCTGAGATCAGGGGACTGACTTGGCCATTCAAGAATATTCCACTTCTTTACTTTAATAAACTCCTGGGTTGCTTTGGCTTTATGTTCTGGGTCACCGTCCATCTGTATTATGAAACGCCGACCAATCAGTCTGGCTGCATTTGGCTGGATTTGAGCGCACAGTGGGGCAGATCAAAGCAGTTGTGCCAGAATTCTAGATCAATTTGCACCAAAAACAAGCTTTTCGCCACATATACTATGTGTTTAAGACAGTTTCAGTGGTGCCTCTGCGCCTCATCCTACAAAGGGGATGCAGCTTAGCTTAAAAGGGGCGTGGTTTCTCAGAAAGGGGGTGTGGCTTAAATGCAACAAAAAATACGCCTGAATCTGCGACTAAATTCTGGCGTAAAAACAAGCCAACTTAAAGATGGTACAAACTTAGACAGAGTCTCTAACCTCACCAGATTTATCAACACTGTGATAAATGTGGCGCATTGTAAGACTGTCTGGTCTAACTTTACACTGTCTAAAAGTAAGACACTATTGATAAATGATAAATCTGCCCCAGTATGTCTCCGAATACCACAGAATTAATCCGGCTGCTTCTGTCCTATGTCACATCATCAACAAACACTAGTGACCCAGTGCCCAGTGCCATGCATGCCCAAGCCACCACACTGCCTTCGCCATGTTTTACGGATGATGTGGTATGCTTTGGATCAGGAGCTGTACTGCACCTTCACAGTACTTTTTTGTTTTCTTTCCATTATTATGGTTGAAGTTGATCTTGGTTTCATCTGTCCAAAGAATGTTCTTCCAGAACTGTGCTGTTTTTTTTTTTAAGATGGTTTTTTTTTTTTAGCAAAGTCCAATCTAGCCTTTTTATCCTTGTGGCTTATGAGTGGCTTGCACCAAGCAGTGAACCGTCTGTATTTACTTCTCTTTATGGTAGATTTGGATATTGATACGCCTATATCCTGGAGAGTATTGACATAGTGTGTGCTCAAATCCAGCCAAATGCAGCCAAACTGATTGGTCGGCGTTTATTACTGCAAAGAAGTGGAATATTTTTGAATGGCCAAGTCAGTCCCCTGATCTCAACCCAATTGAGCAGCATTTCACTTGTTACAAACTAAACTTCAGAACCAGATGATGAATGCCACACAACTGTAGGCACATCTAAGAGAGGTCAGAGGCACCAAGTGTCACATCAGACCATTCGTAACCATTTAAGTCACCATGGTCTGCGTGCTAGACGACCTGACTGCACCACCAGGCACAGGCATCATCATTTGGGCCAGTGAGCATCTACGCTGGACGAGGGACCAGTGCTCCTCAGAGCTGTTCAGAGATGAAAGTCTATTCACTCTGAGCAGAAATGATGGTCGCCAACGATTCTGGAGATGTCAAGGAGACGCTGTGCTTAAGCCACAGACGAGCCTTTGGTGGTTGTGTAACAGTGTGGGCAGCTGTGTCTAGTCCATACAGAACTGCCCTACATTCTGTGAATGGGCAGTGACGCCTCTACTACTGGGATAACCCATACATCCATTTATTGCACCTCTGTGTGGAAAAACACAGGGCTCATCTCCTCTTCATGCATCAGAAGACTCCAGCTCATCGAGGTCCCATCATTAGGGAGCAGCTGTTGGAGACTGGGGAACGTCACATGGAGCGGCTGCACTTTCTCCAGACCTGAAACACCCCCGGAAAACCCGTGGGATCAGCTGAGGCGCCGCGTAGAAGCTCCTGTACCCCTGAACCTCAATGACCTGAGGGACACTAAACATCCCTAATTCTGTGTGTATAAACATATACATAATACTTTTTTTTTTATTTTACACATACACAGTCAAGTCACATATTTATGACCCCTTCCTACACATAAGAAGTATATAGCTCATGAGGGAAGACACGTGGTGCACTGGCTTGGTGAGTATATAAGGAATGTGACAGGCAGTCTGCACACACATCCTGCGTTGCTTTTATGGGACTCCAAAGCAGACAGATGGTAACTGCACCGCTACTAATGAAGTTGCCTTCAGTTTTCATGGCAGTAATGGAAATGTCCGACGTTGGTTGGAAGAGTATGACTTCCAAGTACTATCCTGGCCTCTAATTCCCCAGACTTGAGCCCGTGTGGGGTCCCTGGATGATGGTGTTGGCTCTATGGACCCTCCAGCAGCTGTGGGGCCTCTGGATGGTGGTGTTGGCTCTATGGACCCTCCGGCAGCCGTAGGAGCCCCTGGCTGGGGGTGTTGGCTATATGGCCCTCCAGCAGCTGTGGGAGCCCCTGGATGGTGGTGTAGGGTCTATGGACCCTCCAGCAGCTGTGGGACCCCTGGATGGTGGTGTAGGTCTATGGACCCTCCAGCAGCTGTGGGACCCCGTGGTTGGTGGGGGTTGGCTCTATGAACCCTCCAGAGGCTGTGGGGCCCCTGAATGGTGGTGTTGGCTCTATGGACCCTCCAGAGGGTTTTGGGACCCTGGATGGTGGTGTTGGCTCTATGAACCTCCAGAGCTGTGGGGCCCCTGAATGGTGGTGTTGGCTCTATGGACCTCCAGAGGCTGTGGGGCCCCTGGATGGTTTTGTTGGCTCTAGGGACCCTCCAGCAGCTGTGTGGCCCCTGGTTGGTGGGGTTGGCTCTATGGACCCTCCAGCTGCTGTGGGAGCCCCTGGATGGTGGTGTTGGCTCTATGTCCCCTCCAGTCGCTGTGGGAGCCCCTGGATGGTTGTGTTGTCTCTATGGCCCTCCAGCAGCTGTGGGGCCCCTGGATGGTGGTGTTGTCTCTATGGACCTTCCAGCAGCTGTGTGGGGCCCCTGGATGGTGGTTTGGCTCTATGGACCCTCCAGCAGCTGTGAGGCCCATGGATGGTGGTGTTGGCTCTATGGACCCTCCAGCGCTGTGGGGCCCCTGAATGGTGGTGTTGGCTCTATGGACCCTCCAGCAGTTGTGGGAGCCCCTGGATGGTGGTGTTGGCTCTATGGACCCTCCAGCAGTTGTGGGATGCAGTCGGCTCCAGATACCTGCGACAACCTACCAGGACCTTATGGAGTCACTCCCCACAAATCTAGCTGCTGTCCATGCTGCACCCTCGCTTGACTGTATTTGGAACTCCCACAGAAATGAATGGGGAGAACTGAGCAGGCGCAGCCATCTTCCAGCTCCTGCCTGTAGCAAAATCTGAGCTGCCCTCAGACTGGAAACAGCTAGAAAGGACAATCCCTTTAACAAATAAACAGAAAAGAACTTGTACTGAATGCTAGGCCAGGTTCATGTCTACATCAGAGCTTCTGTTCAGAGCCTCCATCAGAGGTGAGTCCAGACACCTCTTACAACAGTCACCAATGGTGCCGGATGAACCGCACTAACTGCAATAGGGTCCGGCAGGTTCCAGCCACAGGGTCCAATATCCTAACAAAAAAAGTAGTGCCGTTTTCTGCGCTATTATTTCTGTCTTTTACTATGGAATCTGCGACAGTTTTCAGACTGGACCCCCCCCCCCCCACCCCCCCCCCCCCCAACACAGATGTGAACCGAGGCAAAGGGACCTTTAGGGCCTTGTTCACACGACGGATTTGGCCGCGGGTTCGGCCGTGGCCAAACCTCGTCCTAACCTCGCCGCAAACTCGCCTCTCCAGACGCGGGTTTGCAGCGCGGGTGCTGGGCGTGGTCGCAGCGCAAGTGGGGGCGTGGTTTGGGGCGCTGCTTGCGGTGAGGGTTTGCCCCCATGCAAATTAGTAGGCAGGGAGAAAACCGCGCCGCCAGCCACGCACCAACCGCAGCGACACCCGCGGCAACACCGCGCGGCCGCCGCGCTGAGGACTCCCTGTCAAGAACTGACAGGAGAGTTCTCAAACACACGCAGCAAGGCCGCGGCCAAACCCGCGACGTGTGGATATTAATGCGGTTTCCCATAGGAAACCATGTTAATAAACTGGGCGCGATTTGGACGTGGTTTTGGCCGCGGAAACCGCGTCGGAACCCGCGGCCATCACCGCGTTCATGTGTGAACATGCCCTTAGGCCTTACATACACTGCTCAAAAAAAGAGGGAACACAAACAAAACTGTAACTCCAATTCAATCACATTTCTGAGAAATCAACCTGTCCAGCTATGAATCAGCACGGACTGTAAATCCATTTCTCCTGCTGTTGTGCAAATGGATCAGACAAGAGGTAGGACTGATAGGCAATTAGCAAGACAACCCCTATAGAGGAGTGGTTCTACAGGTGGTGACCACAAACCATTTGTCTGTTCTCATCCTTTTTAGCTGCTGTTTTGGTCACTTTTGCATTGTCATTTCTCTCACCCCTAGAGGTAGCATGAGGCGGTGTCTACAACCCACAGAAGTTCTTTTTGATAGATCAGTACCATATTAGTTACCCTTGAATGATGAATGAGACTTTTGGCAGCTGTTATTTTAATGCTGTGGTATTTCTAGCCTATTAATAGTCATTATTAAAAGTTAAGTATTATTTTCTACTAGTAAAGTTGTAGGAGAAGAGTTTAAGATCACCTTTGGCAAATGTGGAGTTTTGAGAATTGTTAGTCACTCTCCTTCTCTAAAAGAGTCCCCTTTTTTTCGTTGTTGTTTAGCACATCCAGGATGGCACATCACTGCGAGCCGGGGCAGTGGAGTCTGTCAGCACAGTGTCCGGAGCAGATACCAGGAGACGTGGAAGGGCTGTAGAGGGCAACAAGCCAGCAGCAGGGCCGCTACCTCCTCCTTTGTGCAAGGAGGAAGAAAAGGAGCAGATCCCTGCACAATGCCCTCCAGCAGCCACTGATCTCCATGTGTCTGCTCAGACTGAGGTACAGACCACATGATGGTGGTATGAAGGGCTGACGTCCACAAGTCAGTGTTGTCTTTGCCGCCCAACTCCGTGCAGGGTGATTGGCATTGGTCAGAGAACACCAAGATTGGAGGCCGGTGCTCTTCATGGATGAGGAGCAGGTCCACACTGAGCACAAGTGACCGAGTCTGGAGACGCCGCGGAGAACGTTCTGCTGCCTGCACCATCCTCCAGCATGACCAGTTTGGCAGCGGGTCAGTAATAGTGGGGGGGGGAGGCATTTCTGTGGAGGGCCGCACAGCCTCCAGGTGCTGCCAGAGGTCCCATGACTGCCATTAGGTACCGGGATGCTCAGCCATTGTGGGACCATGTGCAGTCGGCCCTGGGTCCTTCTGATGCCGGACAATGCTCGGCCTCATGTGGCTGAAGTGTATCAGCAGCTCCTGCATGAGGCATTGATGCTGTGGACTGGCTGCCCGTTCCCCAGGCCTGAACCCAATCCAGCACATCTGGGACATCTCGTTCCATGCACCGACACCACGCTGCACCACAGACTGTCCAGGGGGTGACTGATGCTTTAATCCAGGTCTGGGAGGAGATCCCTCAGGAGAACATCCGCTGCCGAGGTCATACAAGCACATGGAGGCCACACACTGACCCTCATCAGGAGCATGGCCAGGTGCTGTAGGGAGGTCATACAGGCACATGGAGGCCACACACTGAGCCTCATCGGGGCCCCGGCATTGTAGGGAGGGCTACAGGCACAGGAGGCCAACCAAAACTGAGCCTCTCAGGAGCCCCGGCATTGCAGGGAGGGCATACAGGCACTGGAGCCCCACAATATACCTCATCGGAGCCCGGCATTGCAGGGAGGCATTAAAGGCACAGGGGGTCACACACATACGAGCCCCATCAGGGGCCCCGGGGATTGTAGGGGTCATAAGGCACGGGAGGCCCACATAGGAGCCTCATCAGGGGCCCAGGGATTCTAGGGGGGACATACAGGCACGTGGAGGCCCCACATGGCCTCTGGAGCCAGGGATTGTGGGAGGTCATACAGAATGTGGAGGCCCCACACTACTGACCTCTCAGGACCCAGGCATTGTAGGGGGTCTACGACTGTGGAGGCCACACCTACTAGCCTCATAGGGCCCAGGCATTCTGGGAGGACAACAGGCACGTGGAGGCCACACACACTACTAGCCCCATCAGGAGCCCAGATTTGGGGAGGACTACAGGCACATGGGGGCCACACACTGAGCCTAACAGGAGCCCAGGCATTCTAGGGGGGACATACGCACGGGGGGGCCACACATATGGTCATCAGGAGCCCAGGATTGAGGGAGGTCATACGGGCCCAATGGAGGCCACACACTACTGAGCTCTCAGGAGCATGGCCAGGTGCGTAGGGGGGTCTACAGGCACGTGGGGCCCACACACCGAGCCTCTCGGAGCCCGGCATTGAGGGGGGTAACGGGCACGTGGAGGCCCCACACTACTGGCCTCATCAGGAGCCCAGGCTTTTGGGGAGGACTACAGGCACGTGGGGGCCACACACACACGGGCCTCTCAGGAGCCCGGCTTCTGGGGAGGACATACAGGCCGTGGAGGCCACACACTCCCCCTCTTCAGGAGCCCGGCATTTAGGGAGGACATACAGGCACGGGAGGCCACACACTATGAGCTACAGGACCCCGGGGCATTGAGGGAGGTCATACAGGCACTGGAGGCCCACACACTACGAGCCTCATCAGGAGCCCGGCTTTGAGGGGGGTTACGGCACATGGAGGCCCACACTACTGGCCTCATCGGGACATGGCCAGGTGCTGTGGGATTTCATACAGGCACGTGGGGGCCCACACACGGCCCATCAGGGCCCACATTGTGGGAGGTCAAAGGCACTGGAGGAACACACTCTACGACCCTATTTCCTTTCTTGGGCATTTCCATTGAGTTTGGTTCAGCCTAAAAATTTGTTTTCCCACTTTCATTTTAAGCATCATTCCAAATCCGACTCAGGGGAGATTCATTGTGATTTTCTTGTCATTGTTATTTTTTCAACTTTCTACTAGTAAAAGAATAAAAATTGCAAGGGAAAATTTCACTAATTAAAATCCAGGACGTGGGATTTCAGTGCTCCTTTTATTTTTTTTGAGCAGTGTATAGAAAATTATTGATGGCAGACACGAGGAAAAACTTGCGCGTCACTTGTATTCATTGTACACAAAAAAAAACACTGCGGCAAATATATAGCTAGCGCATTTCATCATACAATGGTTATGAGAAGCATCACAATGTGAATACATTCTGCTGCAGTTAGAACAGGTCAGCCCGTTTCTTTGTCAATGTTGTATAAAAGGGGTTGTCCATGTCATAAGAAAAAAAAAACAAAAATACTCCCTCCGGGGCCCCATTAAAATCTCCCCAAAAATATTGGTTTTCCCCCTTTCCCAGCCCCGCCTTTCCTGGTCTTCTGTTCACATAAGGGACTCACCGCTGGGGGGGCCCCAACAGCAGCGGCGGTCCTTTTTCCTTTTTTTAAATCATTTCGAAAAGAAAAGGGCCCGATGGTGATGTAAATAAAGGGTGTGATCCTGCAGCAGTACGTCCCCATTCAAAGGAAATATTGACAGAAGAAAGGAAGAAGCCCCAGGAAAAAGGGGGACCCAGGGGAAGGAATTGTTTGTTTTTTAAAAAGGGGTTTTTACCCATTGATTATCTCACCTCAGTCCTTTTTCTTTTTTATTTTGAATTCAGGGGCATGCTTAGGCTTCTAATAGAAGCCCGGTCTGTAGCTTAGCAACGAGTGCTGACAGCCATCGGGGGGAATCAAAAAGGTCTGTAGCTATACAAACCCGCGAGGCAGCCTATCAGGGGAGATCAAACCGGTCTGTAGCTATAGCAACCCGCCTGGGAGCCTAAGAAGGCAAACGGGTTTTACAAAAAACCCTGCTGCAGCCTTCAGGATAGATCAAACAGGTCTGTAGCAAAGTGACCCGCACGGGGCCTAAAGGAGAGATCAAACGGGCTGTAGCTATGCAAACCCCGTCTGGAGCCTAAAAGGAGAGTCAAAAGGTCTAACATAGCACTTGGGGGCTGATGCGCCCCCAAAAAAGGGGGTGTCTGGAATAGTAGGACACTGGAATGGAACATTTGCAAAGTGACTTTTTGCAAGATCTTTACCCTGAAAGCACGATCCCTTAGGGGAAAAACCCTTTAAATTTGGGCCCCCGGAGAATTACATAAATTTTTTTACTTGGACAACCCCCTTTTAAATTGTCTTGTTTAAGGGTTTTATCATGAGGGAAAAACCCCCTGCATGGGTTTCTTTTACTAGCCGCAAACCGACCCCGCATGTGAAAGCCCCATTCTTTCAATGGAGTTCCGAATATAGCCAAAAGTGAACGGCCATCAAAAGGGGTTTTA